>JANHFM010010351.1:157353-170575 GCA_032468115.1 Grayia smithii | reverse complement strand
GATCTGCTGAACTGCAGCTAGCAGTCAGCTGAAGTAGCCTGCAATACTGCACTCTAACCACTGCGCCACCTCGGCTCAGAGTTAATAGAGTGAGTTAATAGAGTGAGAGGACATAAATTCATAAATTGTGATAATGTGATTTTTTTTCTTGTATATATTAATCTTGTAACTCAACATCTCTTAACTCAGATACTTTTCAGATTATTAAATTATCTTACTGAGTACTCCCTTCTTGCTGGCATAATGTAAGTTGTAGTCCAGGAGCTAAGCACCTTGTTGAGGAAGATTACAGTAACTGTATGTTGTATGTTCTTTTTACATGGAACTGCCAAAAGGCATCTTCTGTTGCCATGTGATTCAGATGTTCTTCTGTACAATTACACAGATCATTCTATATTATTCTTTAGCTGGCTCCTTGTATAGACACACTTCCTGTCTTGTATTTACCTCTTCTGTATGCACATTGATATTGTGATCATATTGATCATAATGGTCCTGTAAACTTTTATGTAAGGAAGGCAGCTGAGTAGATTTGTATGTGTATGGAAACTACAAATATAATAGGCATACTTAAACACACTATAAACAGTGGTGGGTTGCCCCCAGTTCGGTCCGGTTCGCGCGATCCGGTAGCGGTGACGCTGTGATGTCACCGAACCGGTTCTATGGGACCATGCCCCCCCACACACCCGTACTTACCGGCCCAGGTGTGAAGTGCATGGAGCACGCATGCGCAGAAAACGTTTTGTCCTTTTTTGGCAAAAAAAAGCGCATGCGCCGGACGTGTGCTCTGTGCGCCCCGACCACGCACAAAGCGCGTTTACTTTTAGAACCGGTTGGACAGGTAAGTAGAACCCACCCCTGACTATAAAGATATGAAAGGAAGACACAAACTGCAGAATTTGAGGTGTTTGTACTGCATGATGTTGACTATTGTTTGAATAAAGAATTCAGTCTAGGTACGATGATGGTGATGCTGGTCCAGACAATGTAATGTGATTTGGGTATTTGTTTTTGACTCAACAAGAATGAGTCCTTTTGCTCTGATGGATTCATAGTAAGCCTAGCATGGTGAATGAATTAGTAATCTGAGTCATTGACTTATCTGTCTGCGCACATACCACTTTTTGTATCCTTCCATAGTCTAGGGTATTTGTTACCAATCAAAATCTAGTCTTTTGTCTAAGAAACTGAGGAATGCCTTGATTGTCTATTGTTTAGTATAGTTTGATTTTTATAACATAGTATTACATTTCAGGAAAAGCGCAAGAGTTTTGTGCTTGAACTGAGATGGAGCTTTCCTGTATTAAGAAGTCATGATGTGATTCTAATTGTACCATTAGCAGTATCTATTTCTTTTTTGAATAATTTTCAAAACTCAGTAAAAGACAAGCAGGAAAACTATATAAGCATTTTTCTTTGACCTAGTTCATGTGCTGAACTAAGACATAATAGATTTATTTGATTTATTATGTTGCATGAATCCATGAGTCTATAACACATACTTTATGGCTTAGTGTACTTTATGTACTCAGTCATTTGTGGATTGCTTAGTAAATCAAGTTAAGTGGCTTAATGTGAACCCAGATATATATTTTGGCCTAATTTATTTTGTCCACAAATTGTAATTGTATTGTAATTTGTAAACCATCATTTATACTTTGGGTATACATCCCTCTTCCCCATCTCCATATTTAATGGCAAGTTAGCATATTTGGAATGTTGAGAACATGTCATAGGCACTGCCACAAAATAATTTCATGATATTTTGGTCCTTTGCAAAGAAGATAAATTGAATGCTTTGTTGTTACTGGTAGATATATATATTTGTATGTATGTATTTATGTCTGTACACACACACAGACTTTTTTCCCTAAGGATGCCTCCAAATACTCAGAGGAATTATGGAAATACAAGTTATATTTGAGGCTGATACTTTGCTTTGCAACATGCTTTCCATTCATTTTTTTAATTAAAAGAATTAAAAAAAATAAAATTGGCAAACCTGGCAGATTTCAAGAAACATGTTATTGCTCCAAGACCAATACTTTGGACTTAGCTTAGTGTGTGAGAGATACCAAAACAATAATTTAAGTGAGAAGTTACTTGTTATTCTGATCATTTTAAATTTATTACAATTTGTACAATTTGTTACAATTACATTTTGTAATTGTTACAATTACATTTTTCTCCATAAAAAAAATACAGAAAGATGATTTCTTTTCCCTTCCATAAATTTTATGAAGATTTATGGTTACCGAAAAAATCATTTGATGCAGCAGACAAAAACTGTTTTTCCTGGATTATCTTTCATCTGTCTGCTATTTTTATTATAGAGCTAAATGGATAAATTTTTGTCCATTTTTTTTCTCAGTTATAAGTTTGTATATAAGAAGATTTACTTTTTTTTAACTGTAACTTCAAAAAATTAACTGGGAGAGAGAAAGTAATTGAATTGGACACATATCATTAAATTAAAAAGGTAAAAGAGTGTTTGAGTTAGTCTCAACTCCAAGTGACGGAACATCAGCAGTTTTCTTGGCAATAAAATGAAAATAGTTTTCTCTTGGTAGAGTGGAAATAACGTCCCAGAAGTCAACAGTGGCAAGCCACTTTCCTAACTTAGCCAAGAAAAGAATTTGGAGACTGTCAACAGGAATTGAAATTAACTAAAGGACATCTTTTTAATACTATGCTTTCATTTAATTTTAACCTTTTGTCACTTAAATACTTCATTAGAAGCTGCTCATCTTTAGTATTTATGGGTTTTTATATTTGTTCTGTGTGTACATATTTTGTGGTGTAAACTATCAGGAGTTGTCTTTTGAACCTGGTTATACACAAGCATTCTACTCCTTGCAGGAGCCTTTTATAGTCTTGAAGCCCTGTAGCTCCTTATTTCTATGAGGTGCAAATGGTTAGAGAAAGATAATCAAAAGAATCCCATGCAAATATTTGGCAAAGTATATTTTTCACACAGTGAAATAAGTTATCAGTAGAAAATTCAAGAGGGAAAAGTTAATTGATTATTGCAATACATTTTATGTGGGGTTCTCCTTGAAGAAGATTCAGAAACATATTTTAGTAAAAAACATGGTGCCAAACGTCATGACAAGTTATGGGAGATAATCATATTATGTCAGGATTATAACCTGTTAAGTCCTCCATGACTTTGAGTCAGAGGAGTTCCTTTTTCTCTCATATTCGCATTGGAACCTTTTAATCAGAGACCTATTCTTAAGTACTCTCATATGCTGATATGGCTAATATAATGAGTGATTTAGGAATGGCTTTTTTAGTACTCTTTAAGTATGACATGCTATCCCTAGGGAGGGCTACTTTGTATTTCTAGTTTCTGATTATGTGCCTGAATCAGCTTTTCAAAGTTTGTGAAGAAAGTTATAAATAACTGCAACTTCTCAGGATTTGTGCGGAATGTTATAAATAACTGCTAAATTAATTTTAATTTAGTTTCAAAATAACGTATTTCAGCTAGGATGAACATGTGTGCATGCAGACATTTGTTTGGTTGATAGACTTCTGAAAACCCTATATCTTCAGAAATTTAGTCATCTAAAAGAGGGTGTTTTCCAGAATGAGGGAATTGCAAGAAAGTACTGGGTAAAAATATTTCTGCGTGATTCACAGTTCTAAATTTAGCAGCATTTTTTCCATTCCCTTTCACATACCAAGGCTTTGAACAATTACAGAAGATGGTAACACTAAGTTATTAGTTAATGAAATAAAAGCTCACCTGTATCCTTCTACATAAATACTCATTATTGGACATTTTATTGTGGAGCACTAAGAAAAAATAGACTTTTAAAATTATAAGAGATACGGTATTATCAGTATCTCTGTACTCATTCATTTGTCTTCTGATTGAACATAACAAATATATCTTTCTGCAGGTTCAGCAGCAAGTCCATCCCAACCTTTCAGCCAAGGAAGATTCCCTCTTTTACATCGAGGAACTAATTCTTCAACTGTTAAATAAGTTATGCATTACACAGCCACGGACATTTCAAGATGTGGAGGTATGAATGCAGTACATGTGAGGGGGGAAAAGCAGGTGTTTCCTCACAAAACAATGTTAGTATGAAAAGAGGAACTGAAAAATTCAACAAATTAAATCATGCAATGGAGAGAGTATTACTTCTCTAAAGTAATAACGTAGATCATGAAATATGGAGAATTTTAAAATTGGTATGTAGATATACTGATCAATATTATCTGGTATAAGCTATTGTACATAATATAAAACCAGAAAAATGTTATTTTTAGAGAAATAGTTTAGAGAGTTTACTGACAGTAGACCTTTAAAGGAAGTCCTTGACTTATGACCACAATTGAAGACAGTTGTTAAGTGAATTTTGCCCCATTTTACAACTTTTCTTGCCACAGTTTAAGTGAATCACTGTGGTTGTCATGTTAGTAATACAGTAGTTAAGTGAATCTGGCTTTCCCATGGACTTTGCTCGTCAGAAGGTAACAAAAGGTGATCACATGATCCTGGGAGAGCGCAACTGTCATAAATGTATACCGATTGCCAAGTGTCTGAATGTTGATCATTTGACCATAGAGATGCTGAAATGGTTGTAAATGTAAAAAACGGTTATAAGTAAGTTGTAGTGCTGTTGTAACATTGAATGATCACTAAATAGATGGTTCATTCTCTGAGTATTCAAAATTGGTGCTGAACAAAGGTGCTCAAAGTTATAGCTGTTACAGTGCCCCCTCGGTCAAATGATTAAAATTTGGCACTTAGTAGTGTGCCTGCCCTTACAATTGCAAGGACACTGCAACTTCCCCTCACCTATCTATCTCTTAATCTTCCAGCTACCCACCACTTCACAAAAAGCTTCTATGGTCCTGGTAGCCTCATCCTGCTCACTGGCTACTTCTCCCAACTTCACCAGGGTTCTCTTTCCTTCATCCCATGGCCCTCTCCCAGCCCACCACACCCAGAAGACCCAGGCCGTCTTTTTGCTCCCATTATGCCTGCCTCCTTAATTACAGAGAAAGGCAAAGGTAAGTGGACTTGGGCATGATGGGGCAAGAAAAGGGCCTGGCCCTCCCAGCCCTGGCCACTTTCATTTACTGGTGGGTTCTGAACCTCCCAGGGCCTGTCCCAACCCTTGAGGGACTGCTGTAGAATTGCTTAATGACCTGCACAATACAATAGGACTTAGACTTATATATTGCTTCACAGTGCTTTACCACCGTCTCTAAGCAGCTTACAGAGTTAGTATATTGCCCCCAACAATCTGGGTCCTCATTTTACTGGAAGGATAGAAGGTTGAGTCAACCTTGAGCTGGTGAGATTCGGACTGCTGAACTGCTGTCAGTTGGCAGTCGGCAGAATTAAATCGGCAATACTGCATTCTAATCACTGCCACAACGGCTCTTAATACCTCAATAGTTTAATGCCACAACTGAGAATGGGATTGCAATCATGGAGCAAAGTAGTCAGGTGGACATTTTGCTTAGCAACCACTTCACTCAACGATCAAGAGTTTGGTTCCAATTGTGGTTGTAAGTTGAGGACTACCTATAATGCTCTTCTACATTAAAGCATACAAGAGAAATTGCGTGGTTATTGCAAATAAACTTATGGAAAGTTTGTGACAGAGAATCTTTATTCGTAATTCCTAATGGTATGTTCAGTTCTTAATCATTATGCTGTTTTCCAGTCCATCAGAAAATTAAAATAATATTTTGAAAAGTATTCTGAGTCAGTGCAGTGCTGCATGACTGTTGTTTGGAAAAGAAAAGAATACTCGGAGAAATAAATGATATACTTTACTAAAATTTAAAGAAAGAAGTCTGGCTCTCTTTTTTTATTGAGAATTTGACAGCTGGGTTTTTTTGCACTTGGACAGGAGCGTGTTCAAAAGACATTTCCTCATCCAATTGACAAGTGGGCAATCGCAGATGCACAGTCAGCTATTGAGAAGCGAAAACGAAGAAATCCTCTCCTGCTGCCGGTGGACAAAATACATCCTTTATTAAAGGTATACTGGGACAAAAATATTGATTTAATATGACATTTTTAATCTGCTAAATTTAATAATTTCCTCTCCTGTCCTTCATTAAGACACTCTTCCCTAAAAAATATAAAGTAATTGTGACATAACAGAATATAACTAGACTTGCAGAAAAATATACCCTTTCTTGAAAGAAAAGTGTGTGTACTGTGGTTAGAAAAGGGGAAAAGGTTCAAGCAGAGAAAGAAATATCATTTCTAGCTGTGGTAAAAAGAAACCCAGAATGGCACCAGCCTCACAATAGTATGTAGAATCTTATCCATGGATATTATGCTTCTCTTTTTGGAGGTTTGTGTATGTTCTGCAGGATCATGGACTCCAAGTTAAAGTGTGTATCCTTTGCATCCTTTCCATCATGAAGTAACATTTTTTGAGGTGGGGGGGCAGGTGTCATCAAATGAACTTGTGTGATGTTGGAATATTTTCCCCTCAAAAAAGATAATTATTTTCACAATAAATCACTTAAAACTGCCAAAATTACAAATAATTTGGTGGTTTTGAGGGAATCAGAGACATCTTTTTCAGGTATCTCATGTTGTGTAGCCTTGCATGTAAGTATCCTTGTGGTACCCAGCTGCCTGACTTTGCTCAGATAAAAGTATAATAAATGGGATTTTATACATACTCTTTTGTGTTAATTTTCAGGAGGTTCTTGGTTATAAAATAGATTATCACATGTCTCTTTACGTTGTGGCTGTCCTGGAATACATCTCTGCTGACATCTTAAAATTGGCTGGCAATTATGTTTTCAACATACGACATTTTGAGATTTCCCAACAGGACATTAAAGTATCCATGTGTGCTGATAAGGTGAGGTTCTATGGAAATCCCAAATGTATGTAAATATTTCAGCTCAATTATATAGTTGTTGGGTATTCTTGCTATTTCATCTTGGCATAAATAGTATCTTTGTTAAAGAGCAGCTTTAAATTACATTTCTGTGTCAATAACATGTACTCAAAGAAATTATGATACTCCTCGCAAAAATTGTATTATTAATTTATTAGTCAATAAAATATTGAATTTGATAGTTTTTCAAAAAGGCCATAACTTCATATTGGGTTATAAAATATTTGCTCATGTGTAAAATATCTCTTCTCTATTTAGGTGTTAATGGATATGTTTGATCAAGATGACATTGGTTTGATTTCCTTATGTGAGGAAGAGCCTTCTTCTTCTGGTGAACTTAATTACTATGATCTTGTCAGGACTGAAATTGCAGATGAAAGACAGTATCTGCGGGAGCTGAATTTGATCATAAAAGTATTTCGAGAAGCTTTTTTATCTAACAAAAAGCTGTTCATGCCCAATGTAAGTCAATCCTTTGCCAAATTGGGCCTTTGTTATGATACAATGTGTGCTTTGAAATAAATTGAATTATGGTAAAAACTCCCCCCTCTTGAAATCTTATTTTAATGAGCAACAGGTAACTAAACATCTGCTTTATTGCATGTTAGTTTTCTAGTGTCTCTTTAAAAAAGTGATATTTTTCAAAAATGCAAACAAATTCTTTCTTCAGGGAATCAAAATAAATTACCTTATTCTGATGCAGCAATTAAAATAAATCATAAATAATGTATTAAAATTGTAATTGAAATCTTGCCATATACTGTTACAACTACAAGTCTTTTAAAGGTATTTCAAGACTTGGTAGCACAATACATGGAGAAGTTCAGCTCTGTGAATGCTTTCCATTCAAAAGAGCAGGACTTCTTATGTAAAATGCTATTTTTCCATAAACGTCTGTTTAAACAACAGTAGCTGAGGCAAGCATTTTATAACAGATCAGAAGTTTGTGTATAAAAAGAGACTAAATAAAATAATTCATCAAGTCTAAAATTCTTTAGATTTGACTTACCAAAGTGAAGTATAGGTATTTGACTTTCAAATACTTATACTTCAGCTCCCAGAATTCTCCAGCCAATTCTGGGAGTTGAAGTTCAGACATCTTAATGCTGCTAAAATTGAGAAACACTGGTCTAAAATGATACAAAATCTTCCTTAATCTTTTGGTTTAATTTAAATTATTGTATCAATTTTTAATCAAACAGCAGAATATTTAAAACAAATGTAAAAAGATACACATTCATAATGGATTTTCTTTTCCTCAGGATATTGACATGATATTCAGCAACATCACAGATATCCATGAATTGACAGTGAAGCTCTTGGGATTAATTGAGGACACAGTTGAAATGACTGATGAAAGCAGTCCTCATCCCCTGGTTGGCAGTTGTTTTGAAGATCTAGCAGAAGTGAGTTAGCAGTGCTGTTCCATTTATTATTCAGCAGGGCATGGTTAATTCAGATTTTTGGGGGGCGGGGTTTAATAATGAATTTCTTCTATGGAGGATTACTCTGTTTCCCTCTCTACCTACAAATATATAATTAGCCTATTAAAATGCAGGTATATAATACATTTATTATAAAACTTTTTTTATAACTGGGAATACAAACTTGAAGAATATACATCTAAATCTAAAAAGTCTTTTTCTTTGAAAGCCTACTTATTAATTATGAGTTCCTCCAGTGTTTGTCTAAATTTAAAAATATAAAGTTAATGATACAATATCTTAAATGGGAAAAGTACTAATTCAGGTATCATGTTTTCTCAGCTTATTAGCATTTAAAGAATGTCAAAGTAATGCTTTAATAATCGGTAAATTACTGTAGTGGTTTCTTTTGTCACACGTGATAACAAAATATTCTTGCAGAAAACTGATGAAATGGCTTGTACTCTTTCTGAACTACTAATTTGTTGCAGAATATATCATACAGTATGTGGTCATAGTTTCCTTTTCTGTAATTTGTTAGAAGATACTAATAGTTTGCCTTTCTACTTCAAAAGTTTTTGCTGATTTAATCATTTTCTTAAAACTATGATATGTAGAGCAGTTCTTTGGAAAGCTTGTTGATATGCCCTAAGAGATATTTTCAGGCTTAATTAAATACAAGATCAATTAAACATAAATATTATCTTTAAGAACAACCAGATCTTGATAAAATTGGGTGTAATTCAGTTGTGGAATAATATTAAAACATGGTTTGTTTATAGAAATGCCCTTGCATTGCCCTTCTTTTTTCCCTTTAACACATAAATTCATTTCTCCATTTCCTAGTTTTCAGTAACTGGAATTTTCTGATATTTAATGGCTTGCTCTAAAAACAATTTGATGAATTTTCCAACTGTGATTTGTCAATTCACACTTAGCTAATGGAAAAACAGGAACTAAATAGGAGAACTGTTAGACTATTGTTGTATATCAAGTACATCACTTGCATAGTCACTTTGATTTCTAAACTATAGCATGTTGTTAAGTTGAACTGATATGTATGCTGGGTGTATGAAATTATTATTGGATTCATTTTCAGATGAAAGATTTCTAGTTATTTGTGTTCTATATACTATACTTACAGTTGTATAGTGTTTAAATGTGTTTTGATAAATTTATCCTTTCTATATATTGGTCCAATTGGATGATGTTTAGGTGATTTAGATACTCTTCTTTAAAAAAAATATTGAAAAATTAGCGACAACTAATTTGAATTGCACTTCATTATCCAAGTTGGATAGATTATATTCCATTAAATATGTAAAAGTAAAACTATTAAAACTTATGTAATTAGTAATTTCTCTAAATCACATATTTTACAATGCTTATTCTATTTTTCTAGGAACAAGCCTTTGACCCATATGAAACCTTATCACAGGAAATCCTTTCACCACAATATCAAGAACATTTTAATAATGTAATGGCTAAACCTGCTGTGGCCTTACACTTCCAGGTATATATACAGATGTGAAAGTTCTAATATAAAAATAAAACAGAAAAAAATCTCTATCTCATATGTTAGCAATCTTGATAGAATAATTTAAATTGTAGAATCTGGATATTGTTGAATTCCAATCCTTATCATTTCCCATCCGTATTGCTAGGATTGTAAATTTGCAGTGTTGGGAGGTCAAAACTGTAGATGGACAGAAGTATACTTTTTGGAGAGTAGTGGCTTTCTCCTTATAACAGTGCCATGCACATCATTGTTGTTCAGTGTTGTCCTAATGATGGTTTCATGAACCCTGACATTTGCCATTAGAAGAGAGGTTTTTAGTTCCTTAGATATTACCTGGGTTCTTTGAGACCTTGTGTAGTATTAAATACCTTGTTCAGTGTGATCTTGTTCAGTCACTCCTAGGAAGGGTAAAAATAGCATTAAATTGTCCCATATGTACACAATCTGCCTGACAGCAGACTTTGTAAATAGTTTTATAACCTTTTCCTGCCTTGCAAGCAACTGTTTTCAGATGAACTCAGAAGCCTCCTTTGTTCAAGCCTTGACATGCTTCCCCATACCTGCTTTGTAAAGATCAGATTTGATAGTGAATTCCCAGAATTCTGTTCTTTAAGGCAGGACCGCCCACACTCACACTTGATTATCATTCTATTGATTGAAACATCTGATTCTAATTTCCCCTTCAAATGAACTCATAATCCTAGAGGTTCATATACCTTGCCACATGCATATATGTAGCTTTGCATCATTTTCCTCAATAAATAATAAACGTATAATATTTTTGACTCATTAATTTAATTGGGTCCTCCTTGTTCTAATATAAAGCTAGTGTGGAAAATATATGTTTTAAGGAATATTTATGCAGAAATATTGAACATTCAAAAGGATTTACAAACTTTTAAGCACCACATTTACACATTCATAATACAAAAAATTAGCCATATAACTTTCTACCTCTTGTTTTCTTTATTTCAGCTCTTGTGTCTAATGAAGACATAAGAATTTTTGAAAGCTTGATATTACTAATTTTCATTGGTCTAATAAAGATTTTTTTTTCCTTCCTTCAGTTGAAGGTTGCCTATACTGCCATATAGCTGCTTTGGCTATGGGTATAGATTATATCTATGATTTATAAAATTCATGGTCTTCAATGGGCTATAATGTTTTCTCAAGTCTGTCTGACAAGCAAACATTTGCTGTCCATAACTTACCATGATTCTTTAGTTAAGATCACAATGCTTGAATTGGGTCTTTACAGTTTAATTATATATCTGTCACTGAAGTACCATAAGTTCTTTCCTCAAACAATGAGTATTCCATAGAATCTCTAGAGCAGTAGTCCCAAAGCTTGTGGCACTCACACAAGAGAGGATGGAAGCCCTCTGGGGCACCGCTTGCACAAGTGGAGCTGCACGCACACTCCGGCCTGCTTCTCATGTGGCCTGGTACCGAATAGGCCAAGGCCCTCCTATAGGCTTCTCCATACCAAAAGCTTTTGCAAAGGGATGAAAGGCCTGAAGCAGTATGAGATCATTCCCCCCCAAAGCCTTTCATCCATTAGCAAAAGACGAGAAGAGAAGCCTTTGGGGGCGTGGTCTCATGTTCCTTCGTACTCATTGAGGCTGCCCACCACTCCAAAAATGTATTTGGTGTCCTGCACAGGCAGCCTTGGTGAATCAGTGAAGCTGAGCAGGGTGTGTTCATCTCACTCAGCCTCTGCTCTCACCACTCTCTTTTTGGAGTACTGGGAGTAGGCAGCTTGGTAGCCTGACTGAGGTGAGAGAAGGGAACTGGGTTGCGCGAGCAGCAGGCTGGTGCACACGGACACATCTGTAGCTCCATTCACACAAGAGAGAAAAGACGCCTTTTGGGCGCTGCATGTGCAAGTGGAGCTGTGTGCGCACACCAGCCTGCCTTTTGCATGACCCAGTTCCAAATAAGCCATGGCCCGGTAATGGGCCACGGCCTGGGGGTTGGAGACCCTGTTCTAGAGAGACTTTAGAGATAACAAAATGTAGCTAATCTGTGGCTTGAAAGGTTTAGTTTGTTTAAATGTTCGTAAAACCTTCCTCTCATCCTACTAGATGGAATAAATTATCCTAAAGGCTTTTAATGTTAGGATAGCCTATAAGAAGGATGTCTGTCTGTCTGTCTGTCTGTCTGTCTGTCTGTCTGTCTTTTTCACAAAACATGTACGGTATGTCATCCTCTCATAGCTTCTAGGCAGCTCACAGTATAATTTTGAATGTCTTGTCTCTTCTTCCTATGACAATCATTGAAACCAGACTTACTTTTTTTTCTTTAAGTCAATTGCTGATGGCTTTAAAGAAGCAGTACAATATGTCCTACCACGTCTCATGTTAGTTCCTGTTTATCACTGTCTCCACTATTTTGAATTGCTACAGGTGAGATATGCTGTTTAAAATAAAAGTAAATTCCATATACAAGTTAAATTTGCAAATATACTAAATTTGGATTAAATAAAAATGTTGCATCTGTTTCATACACCAAATTTGGTCATTTAAGCATGTAAACTATTTACTATTATTGTTGTTTTGTATACTTTTTCATTTTAGCTTGACTGTACTGGAGTTTAAAAAATAAAATGTGGATTTACAGTATCTGCCAGCAATATATTAAAAAGACAATTATGTTTTATTAGCATGAGTTAATAATATACCCAGCTGATAGATGAGTTTTTCCCAGCTTAGTGTTTTCCAAATCCATTGTTCTGTAGATTGTATCAGTTAAAGACTGACACCTCTAGGAAGCACCAGATTCAGGTATGCTGAAGGCTCATTAGACTATCCTGTGTAAAGGCCCCATTGGAAAAAAATTCAACTTGCACAAAAACAATGAGGCGACCATTTCAAAGACTTCGAACAGTTATCCATTTTGTGTAACAGCTAAGAGATATTCTTCCATAATTAAAATATAGATATACACAACTTGCATAATGTTAGGGGTAAATACATTTAAGGCAATCAACCATGGGTGGGTAAGCAGTTGGTGGTCCATTGATAGCCATTTGACAATATTGAAGAAACTAGACCTTTAATATTGCATGGGTCAGGAGGACTGAGAAGAAATCTACAGACCTCTCACATCCTGGACATAAATTGCTTCAACTCCTCCCTTCAGGATTGCATTACAATGTACTGCATGCTAAAACAACTAATCACAGGGACAATTATTTACCTCATGCTGTCAGTCTGCTGAATACCTAATTGTCATAGTGTTATCTAATGTCTTGTCGGGTGAAATCTAAATTTTGTTACTACCAGTTCTGTGGGCGTGGCTTGGGGTGTGTGGCAGGGGAAGGATACTGCAAAATCTTCATTCTTACCCCCCTCCAGGGGAAATTTCCATTCCCACCCCACTCC
>JANHFM010010351.1:140164-151160 GCA_032468115.1 Grayia smithii | reverse complement strand
ACTTTTGCAATTTAAATGCTATTGGCCGGATTGTAAAAATCATATGTATTCTCCTACAGCATATTGAAACTAATTATCATTACTTAAAAATGGGAAGAACCTAATAATTTATTTCAAATGTCCTATGCATTTTCAGGGCAGAATACATTTTAAGAAGTGCATACTATGTATTTGCTGAACAATTTATTATCTCAGATTTGATTTATAAAATATTTTTCCCAAATTTGATGTTAATTATTAATACAGGTAGTCCTCGACTTAATTAAAACCAAAATTTATGTTAGCTAAGCAAGACATTTGTTAAGTGAATTTTGTCCCATTTTACCACCTTTCTTGCCACAGTTAAGTGAATCATTGCAGTTGTTAAATTAGTAATAGAGTTGTTAAGTGAATCTTGCTTCCCCATTTGTCAGAAGGTCACAAAAGGTGATCACATGACCCCAGAACACTGCAAGCATTATAAATATGAATTGGTTGCCAAGCATCTGAATTTTGATCATGTGACCATGGGGATGCTGCAGTGGTTGCAAATGTGAAAAATTGTCAAAAGTTAGCTTTTTCAGGGCCATTGTAACTTTGAACAATCTCTAAATGAACTGTTGTAAGTCGATGACCACCTGTAATGGAAGTTTGTTCTGTTTCACACTTGTTGCATGAAATAGCAATGAATTTGTGCTGTGTATCTCTGATATTGAAAGCCTTTATACAATCTACCAGCAATGTCTGATGTGTTTTCCAGGCAAATCCATGAAGAAGTGGGTGGAATCCATTGCAAAGATTATCAGGAGAAAAAAACAAGCTCATGCAAATGGCATAAGCCATAATATAACATTTGAGAGCCCTCCCCCTCCAATTGAGTGGCATATCAGCCGTCAGTTTGAGACATTTGACCTCATGACATTGCATCCCATAGAGATTGCTCGGCAGCTAACTCTCCTGGAATCTGATCTCTACAGGTAGACCACTCCTTTGTTGGATTGACAACTCCTTGCATAAGTCAAATAGCAAAAGTGTTCCTTTGTTAATCAAATTCATTGTGTAAAGTCAATTTGAAAAGTACAGTATACTATAGTGCAGTATAGAGCAATATCATGATTGCAATACCAGTGCTGTCGGGTTTGATATTTATAGTACTATAAGAGAGGTGGGTTTCAGCAGGTTCTGACCAGTTCTGGAGAACCGGTAGTGGAAATTTTAGGTAGTTCGGAGAACCGGTAGTAAAAATTCTGACTGGCCCCGCCACCATCTATTCTCTGCCTCCCGAGTCCCAGCTGATTGGGAGGAAATGGGGATTTTGCAGTAACCTTCCCCTGCCACGTCCACCAAGCCCTACCCACAGAACCGGTAGTAAAAAATTTTGAAACCCACCACTGACTATAAGTACTCCTTCAGTAATAAGCTAATGTAACTTACTGGTTAAAGTAAATCCTGAAGTAAGCAGAATAAAGCAGAATTTTTGGTAGTAGAGCATAGATTTTGTGTGTGCAAGTTTTATCATTAATAATTTTCTGTTAAAAGGACTTTAGATAGAAGCTTTGAAAAGGAATTCTGTCTGAAGTCTTAGTTCTGTCCATTGGAGTACCCTCATAAAAGAATGTCCTAAGTATAGCTCCCATGATCCCTTTCACTGACTCATGTTATTGGGATGATGGGAGTTTCAGTCCATCACATCTTGAGAAAAAGGTCGGAAAAGCTGAGTCTGATAATCCTGGACCAAAGAGAGCAATGTTTTGATTCATCTTAAGACAGTTTAGATGTGAAATCGATCCAGTAGGTCAGTAATTCAGAAGTTGTTTCTCCATTCCTTCGAAGTAATGTGAAGAAAGATACTGAAGTAACTTTCAGAAATAAGAGTACTAAATACTGAGACAATATATTTAACATGCTTTAATTCTCCTAAAGTACAATACAGTACTAAATATATTTATAACTGAGCACTTGAACAATATGTTGCTATTTCTAGAAGAAAGTAAAAATAATTTATCTTCAAGCTGTGGATCCAACTCGTGTTTACTATTTTCTTCTTTGAGTGATGCAAGTCAAACAAATAGGGTAGCTACATTTACTATCATTTAAAAAATGACCACTTGGAATGACAGTTATATGCCATCATAGTGCATAGCAAGTAAAAAGGGAAGAGCCTATAGTATCTACACAGGTTATTACACTGCAGTTTCACTAAATGAAATGCCTGGAGCACCTTCTGAATTTTCTGTATATTATACTCTTCCTACTGTGCACATCTGCACCTTCCTACACACACTGTCGTTTTGTTTTATTTCTGTATCAGGGCTGTCCAGCCTTCAGAACTTGTTGGGAGTGTATGGACAAAAGAAGATAAAGAAATTAATTCCCCAAACCTACTGAAAATGATTCGACATACAACAAATCTTACACTTTGGTTTGAAAAGTGAGTAAAGTCACTTATATCAAGATGCACAATTTTTATCAGCTCAAGAGCCAGAATTTGCCCAGAATGGTGTGACATAGAGGAGGAACCATGCTTGTCAGGGGTTGAAAGGGAATGCCCATTAAATTCACCAATTGTAAACATGAAAAAAAGGAGGGAACAACTTTGTTGTATCACCCAGTGCATTGGAGTCTTAGGGACACACAATAGTTATTAGTTGACTGCATTTTCTTGTGACTGATGTAGCTGCTAAGGATGGGGCAGATTTGTAGTGGAAAATTTGAAGAAAGCTAAACAAAAAGAAAATATTTCAGAAATAGGTACTTAATAAATGAATATATGATGATATTCATACAGTACATCTGAATTAATGTTGGGGAAAGACAAAATGTGAATATGACAATAGTTTTAAAATATCATTCAACAAGCCTCTGTACTGTGTTTTTTTCCTCCTTTTTCTAAATTAGGTGTATAGTAGAAATGGAAAACTTTGAAGAGCGAGTGGCTGTGTTAAGCAGGATTATAGAAATTTTGCAGGTTTTCCAGGACTTAAATAATTTCAATGGAGTTCTTGAAATAGTCAGTGCAATGAATTCTGTCTCCGTGTACAGACTAGATCACACCTTTGAAGTAAGTCTTGGTAACTGACCAATAATCAGAGTGTGACCAATGATTTTAAACTACAGTTTTATACTAATGGCAGTTGCAGTTCAGTATAAATGTGAATAACATGGTGAGAATTATTTCCCAAACTAAGTGTTTCTGATAATCTGTGTGTCTACACTTAATTTAGAATTTTCAGGATGGATATCAAAACAGGAGAAGACCAAGAAAGACACCAGGTCTTTAATAAAGCTTAGAAAAGTTTTATTAAGAAATAGCCCATAAATATTTACAGTGTCAGTAGGTTATGACCTCAATCAGCCAGATGAATCCTAACTGCAGGGAAGGTTAGTTTCTCACAAGGAAGCACCCTTTGGAATCCTCACCTTCCTTCTGGGATAATTACCAAGGAAAAATCAATGTCTTTCTTTACACTCATTGGAAAGGAAGAGATTACAAGAGAGTAAGCAAGCACACAGTGATTTGAAAATATGTGTATTGGTGCCAGCAGGCTTGACATGCTCCTGGCCAGACCACTTAGGAATACAAAAGGAAGCCTTTGGGATCAAATTGATTAGGATCATGCCCATTTCAGATAGCGATGCAATCTGGGTCTGGGTGCAAATTAACTAATCAAGGTTGCAGAACTGAGGTAACTTGCAAGTAGCATCTTTGCCTGCACACAAAGAAAAGCAGTTTAGGAAGAGACAGCTTATCCAAGCAATCTCTCCTCTCCAAGGAAAGGGAAATTCTGAAAAGGAGGGAAAGGAATAAGAAAATAAGGGTGGAGGGAACCCACCAAGCTATGTACAAGACACTGGGTAAAATAATACTTTATTTGTTTGTCAACTTTGCATCCTGCCTTTTGTACAGGACCTCAATGCATATATCATATTACATCATGTCACATCACAATATAGTATAATAAATCATGATGAGATTTTGGGGGGGGGGATTAAATAAAGTTTCCAATCTGTGATAATGTAAAGTAAATCTAGCTCAAAGGTCATTGTTCCATTTTGCTCTGTGTTTATCAATTATTGAATTATTTTTCATTATACAGAAAAAAATGTACATTTTAGTATTTTATTTTACTACAGCCATTTATTTCTGTCCTTAAAACATGTATTTTAATAACAAAAAAGAGAATATAGCAACCAAGATGCCTTATGTGTAAGGCATTTGGACAGCAAAGACAAGTAATACTGAAAAATGATATAGAGCAGAGAGATGTTGTGAAGTTGTTGTGAAGATTGGTCAGCACTGAATATTACACAGATATATCATACAATATCAAAATGTGGATTTTTTTCTATCCAATATCAGGCACTGCAAGAAAGAAAAAAGAAAATTTTAGATGAAGCAGTAGAATTAAGTCAAGATCACTTTAAAAAATACCTTGCTAAACTCAAATCAATCAATCCACCATGTGTGCCTTTCTTTGGTAAGTTACAGAACAGAGACAGAAAAAATGACTGTTTCTTATATTCCTCTTAATTCATACATGTTTAAGGAAATTATAACATTCTTTTTAGGGTATTTTGCAGTATCTTTTGATAGCATGCTTTTCTGCTGAATATTTTTGTCTTGATTAATTTTTCTATGAAAACCAAAATTTAGATTTGAGATGATTGCTGAAATGCCCTCAGAGTATGATTCCAAAGAAGTACCATGCTAACTAAATTTATTTAGCACACCATCAAATGCTCTCTATTTTTTGCATATTTTATCCACTTTGGGGGTAGGGATCTAAGGACATAACATATTACTGGAAGGAATACTAGAAGTTAGCAAGCTTATAACTTAATGGTCCAAAATGGTTTAGTGATGTGGCTTCTCTGAGGTTTTATTGAGTTAATTTTGTCAGGAAATTGAGTCATTCTTAAGTTTTAGCTGATCCAACAGAAGGTAGTAGGTTTTTTTTTTCATTTGCTGCTATTCGGAGTTGGACAGCAAAACTTTCACTTCCCTCTCACCATTCAGAAATGCATCAAAAGTTCTTTCAGACTGGGGGGAAGTGTGTAGGATCTGCAAGAGAGAAGGGGAATCTTAGTGTCTTTTTCTAGTGAACAGGCATGGGTATAACTGTATGTCTCACTGTAAAATGTGCTATAAATTGTGTTCATAACATGTTATTTTACATTCTTACTTGATAGGGGTTGCATGTGACTTATGAGAAATCTTGCCCCTTATTTATGATTAGTTTTGATAATTTATTACACAGTGCAACAACCCATGAAAATAGGTTGAGTTATTATCTGTATGGAGCAATTAAAAAAAAAACTTTCCTAAAATGTCCTTGTTGAGTTCTCATAATCTGAAATGTCAACTTCTGCTAGATGTTCTAAAATTCAAAAAGGTAATGCAATACTTAATGTATAGTTACCATTTAAGACTAATTTTTCTAAAGGAAGTGTCTCATGGTCATAACAAAAAAGAAGGCATGGATGTGAAGAAGCTAATAGCCTTTTGCCCTTTTTCTCTATTTAGGGATATACTTAACAAATATTCTAAAGACAGAAGAAGGGAATCCTGACTTCCTAAAAAGACAAGGGAAAGGACTGATCAACTTTAGTAAAAGGAGGAAGGTGGCTGAAATCACAGGAGAAATCCAACAGTATCAGAACCAACCTTACTGTTTACGTGTCGAACCAGATATCCGGGTAATTCAACAGCACTGCAGAGAGAGTTCCCTCTGGATTTGATAAGATGACAAATTGTGTTTGGCTACTTTGCTGCTAACTAAGCCATGAGTGTAATGCAGCTGCAAAAAAGACAAATGCATTCATGCTAACCTAATCCTAGGTTGCATTAATGCAAACGAAGTGGGCAGATCACCGAAAATTTTCCACACTGCTCTCCCATGTTCTGAGCACCATGTTTCATAACAGGCTGAAACAAATAGGAGCAAATACAGAGGAATTTGTATCAGAAAACCCTTGTGAGGAACCATTAAATTATCTGGATATGTTTAGCCCTCAGAAAATAAATTGTTTAGAAATATGATAGCCCCTTCAAAATATCTGAAGGGTTGTCACATCGAAGCGGAAGTAGACATATTTTCTAATGTCTAAAAGGCAGTACTAAAACCAATGTGTTAAAAATATGGGGAAGCGGATTCAGGCTAGATTTCAGAAGAAATTTCCTGATGGTAAGAGTTACCAGCCAGTGAAACAAGCTGCCATATAAATAAGTGGGTTGTCTTTGCTAGAGGTCTTCAAAGGAGGTTGGAGAGTAATTTTTCAGAGGGTTTAAGTGGAAAGTTATAGCGCTTTCTAAAGTCCCTTCCAATTATGTGATCGTATATTAGTGTTTTCTACAACGGTGAGGATTAGATTTAGCAGAAACTCACAAAGTGTCCCAAAGTTCTTAGATTTTCTTTATGAAAATATCATCTTGTAAAATTAGATGGGAGTACCCTGCAGCCACCATTAAATTGAACTAGCTTTCATATTTTATGTTTGCTTTCAGTTTCATCAACAACAACGATGGCTTTAGAAAAAGTGATTGAAATCTGTTCTCACTTGACAGTTGCACTACCCCAGTTCAGGCATTTGGCTGCCTGCTTGACTTTCTGACTGGTTGCATAACCCTGCAGTCACATGACTGTGATTTGCTACCTTCCAAGCTGGTTTTTGAAAAGTCAATTGGAGAAGCTGGGTTTGCTTAATGACCTTATGATTCTTTTAGCGATCACAGAAAAAAACAATCATAAAATTGGATTTTGTCATGTGATACTCACTTAACGAATGCATTACTTAGTGACCAAAATTCTGATCCTAATTGTGATTGTTAGGACTTGAGTTGAGGACTTCCTATAGAGCTATTTGTCCATTTCACATACACTGTGTACGCATGCAGTCCCATCCATAAATAATCCCAACATTGCTAAGGCTATGTGAGGAAATAAAATATCATACAGTGTAAACTGATTGAGAGACAAATGTGATTTCTAGAATTTTGTTGGGGTGGGGTAGGGAGGTTGACATATGCTGACTCTTACTGGAACTTTTTGTTATGATACCTTTTTGTTTTTTCAGAGATTCTTTGAAAATTTGAACCCCATGGGAAATTACCCAGAAAAAGAATTCACAGACTATTTATTCAACAAATCTCAGGAGATTGAGCCCCGAAATTGCAAGCAGCCCTCTAGATATGTAAGTATTCTAATCATGTATTGATGTACTGATAGTTCTCAGTTAATGACAGTAATTGAGATTGGAATTTCTGCTACTAAGTGATGCAGATGTGATGCACAAGTTCATTTGACTGCATCGTTTAGCAACAGCAGTCCCAAAACTCTCCATTGCCATTGTTAAGTAATGATCAAGGATCACTGAATCCTAGGTAGCTCGCAAGCAGGATGGCAGGCAGGCAAGATGTAGTACAAGTGCAACAGGGCAGGGATGGCTACTGCCTGGTGGGGGAATGGCTCACGAGCACATGGGACATCATCTGAGCACACCAGGGCCAAGAATACCTACCGGTAATGCCAGAGAGTGCACAAATGGCCCACTAGTATGGTAAGGTTGGGGGTTGCCTGCTGCCAGGTAAGCAATTTACTGGAGCAACTTGCAATTCTCCCTGCTGACTTTCCTAGTGAGTTTGCTTGTGGGGAAGGTTGCAAATAATAAAACATGACTACAGAATGCTGCAACATCAATGTGAGCTGGTTGCCAAGTGCCCACATTGCAATTACGTGACTCTGGCGGTACTGTGAAGGCTGGAACTTTGAGAATGTCATAAATCTGTTTTAGCACCATCGTAACTTCGAACGGTCACTAAACAACTGGTTAATAAGTGAAGTCTACCTGTATAGGACTCCATTTGATAGTGTATATATTTAATTTGTAGAAAAAATAATGGTATGTGCTGAGAGATGTGTGCCATTTGCAGAAATACTGCTCTTTTCTCAAACCTGGCAAGATTTCTAAGAAAAAGTATAATAATATCAATGGCTGAGTATTAGCACCACAAAATTACTTTGTAGTGTTAAATGGCACTTTACTGTGGAATGTTCTAAATTATTCCACATAATTAATGTAAGCATAATTATTGCTTAGATTAATCTAAGCTCTCAAAAGATGTTTTGTTTCCAATGGAGAACTGTATTCAAACTGTATTTCAACTGTATTTCTCTATTGGAGGAGATCTCAAAGGCATGCAATCAAATGTAGTTTGAAGAGAGGTATTGTTGGAATTAACATTTCATTCTTAAAAGAAAATGATGGCTTAAGAAGGAAAAAAGCAATTTTCTTAGTTTAGCGTGGTTAGTCTTGTTTGCACTGATTTATTTCCTTGTATTTCTAAACATAGAGCAAAATAGCTCAAAGAAACAGAAGGGGATAAAACTCTGGGATTCTTTTCTCTCTTTTAGCCTAGAAAAAACAGCTACTCTCTAAAATCTCCTGGAATAAGGCCAAATGCTGGCAGGCACAGCTCCACATCTGGCACTTTGAGAGGTCATCCAACTCCTCTTGAAAAGGAGCCGTATAAGATTAGTTTTAGCAGAATCACTGAAACTGAACAGGAGTCTGCAGCATCGGCACCAACTTCACCAAACATACCATCCACTCCCCCAGTGTCTGCATCATCAGAAGTCAGTGTATTCATAGACATTGATCTCAATAGCTCCTATGGTAAGTATTCTGAACAACCGTACATTCTCAAATTACAATAAAACTAAATTAAAATTATCTCTGATATTTGCAGGTTTACTGCTCTACCGTATTATGGTAAGTCTGTCTTAGAGGGTGAGAGGTGGATGGGAATACTTCTGAAAGATTCTAGTCACTGAGTTAATGTATTTTGAATACAGCATTTTTGTCTTTTAACTTTTGAGACCTATAACAAGATGTATTTCTTTTTATACCATTTATAATTGAACTCAAGTGTTAATGGCACAATGGAGATCAATAATACAACCCCCAAATCTTTATGCTCACCATTTCTTTTCTATTCCTTAACTTTTTATTAGGTCCATGCAAAACATTAAAACAAAGAGCCCTCTTTGAATCATTAAAGCCCCTCCATGTTTTGTAAAGCTCATATGCGGCTTCAGCAGTTCCCATCTGTCGTGAATGAGCCTGCAGAGCCCTTTGCATCACTTTCTTCACATGCCTGGAGATCCAGGCATTTCTGCCATAGCCACTTGCGTCTTGCAAAACACAGTACAGGTAGTCCTTGGATTATGATGACAATTGGGACCAGAATTTTCATTTACACTCTGGTTGTAAAACATGACATCATGTGGCTGCATCACTTACTGATGGCAGTCCTGGCACTCCCTGCTGCTCTTGGTAAGCAAAGATCACGGGTCATTAAGCAAGCACCTACTCACAACTTCCTGCTGACTTCCTAAAAAACCAAAAGGGATGCTGGCAAGAAATTGCAAGTCCCAAACAGCTCCCAAGCAGCAGCTGGGCAGGTAAGTGGGCTGCTGCCACATGGGGGAGGATGTGTGAGTGGCTAGTGTAGAGCAAGTGTTGTAGAGTGATTTGCCAGTGGCAGAAGGTGAGGGAGAGTGCACAAGTGGCTGGCGCAATGTGAGATGGGAACATCTCATATTAGGGCCACGGGTTGCTCCTCCCAGGTGAGAGAGGATGCACAAAGGTGTATAGGTGGCCAGCATGGCACAGTGTGACCACAGCAGGACTGAGGATGGTTGCTACTGTGTGGTGGAGAATGCACAGGTAGCTCTTTATTCAAGGCATGAGTGCTCTGAGGCCAGAGGTTATGAAGGACTATTGAGGTGCAATAGGGTTGGGAGAGGTTGCTGCTGGGTGGGGGTGGCTATGCAGGTAGACATTGAAGTACAAGGATGGAGGGGCTAGGGATGACTGCTGCTGGCTGTGCAAGGATGCATGAGGCTGTGTAGATGGCCACTGAGGTATGAGTGAAGAAGGTGCATGGGTGGCCACTGTGGGCAGAGAGTTACTACAGGTACCATAACCAGGCTCCTTGGAGAAAAAAGTCATCAGAGAGCAAGTGACTTAACCAAAGCAATTTGCAACCTTACCTGTTCCATTAATTTTGCTGGTGATTATGTGCACAGGACTCTGTAACCATCATCAATGCTAGGTGCCAAAGACCTTGGATTGACCAAAGGGATTATATGACAGCCAGAACTTTGAGGCCCTTTGTTAAGTACCACTCATTCAACACTATCACAATTTTGAATACTCGCTGAAAGAGTGATCATTAGCCAAGGACTACCTGTAGAGAAATGCTTTCCATAACCCTATGCCTTTTATTATAAATCCTAAATGCTTGTGGATTAATTGACGATAGATAACTGTTCCTCTTTTTTAGTAATGAAATATTCTATTTCCACAGTGTTTCATTACTGACTTCCTAAATTCATTATACTTTCCCCTACAAGCCTCCAAACCCCTCTTGAAACCCCGGTACCTGAGTCAAAGATCAGTTTATTATCCTGGCTGGTGTACCGGTAGGAAGAATTGAGTTTGAAAGAGTTAGACTCTCTTGAGGAGATAAAGCACACCTGCACCAATAAGATCTAGCCAGATCCCACCTCACAGAGGTGGCCTGATTATGCCAATGATAGTTGGTCAGGTATGCCAAATAGTGCATGTGGCAAAAACTCTGTCAATAGTAAAAAGAAAACATTACCTGAGGATAACTTAAGGCTGCCTCAGGTATAGTCTGGAGATCAGAGAAAGGCAATGCAATGAGCACATAATAGAAAAGAGATTGCTGGAGCACATTTGATGATGCAGATAGGGAAAGGCTGTAAAAAGACCAAGACTAGTCCTCATGCTCTTTTGTCAAGTTCAGGTGAAAAAAGTTGTGTCACTTACAATTAACGATACACTTTTTCACTTAGCTGTATTTTTAGTTCTAAATAGAGTCTTTGGTGGCGCAGATTGCTAATGCACTGACTAAGTGTCTCCACTTAAGTCCATCTGCTTGCAATTAGTGCTGGTTCGATTCTCACCAGGCTCAAGGTTTACTCAGCCTTTC
>JANHFM010010351.1:120302-133579 GCA_032468115.1 Grayia smithii | reverse complement strand
CAGTTCTCCGAACTGCTCAAAATTTCCACTACCGGTTCTCCAGAACCTGTCAGAACCTGCTGGATTTCACCCCTGCCTTAGAGCCAGAAAACATCAAATATGCATAGCTTGCAAGTTAAAACTAATATTATGACAACAGATAGGAGGGGGAAGAATGTATTTGGTAGTAAAGGTTTTGTTCCAAGTTAAGATGTCATATGCACCTAACCATTTTGTTACACAATTAACAATTCTGACTCATTACATGTGAATCCATTCAACAGTGGCTTATTCAAGAAACTGTTGTTAAACTACATGGTTTGTTGTAACATCCAACATATTTGAAGACAGGTCATGTGAAATGAGTCCCATTTGCACATAAGAGATTGATGCTCTATTCATATGAATAATTAATAAAAGGTTTTTGTATGTCACAGTTTCAAATATTAAAACTAAGTCTTGATAACTCATGGAAACTCAGCTTCTTGCATCAGAAAGGTAAAGATTGCTCCTCATAATTTGATAGTCCCCAATTTTTACACTCAATAGAACCTACATCAGAACTTTCCATAGTACTTTACAATTTCATGGAATTTTGCTCCGACGAGGCCAGGAATGAATGAGAAAGACTTTCTAAGATACATAAAAGGTGATTTGGAATATTTGTGGTATCGGTTCTCAAGACAATAAGGTTGCACTTACTTAACAAGCTTTATGAAATCAGGTAAAGATCCAACAGGTGCATTTGCATAATATACTAATCTGGGTGTGATAACCTTTTTTGGGGGGCTTGGCGTAACCTGCTTGGATAGCACAAAATTGAATGTACTGTACAAACTCAAGAAATGCAATAATTCAATAACCAGGTAAAGCCTAAAGTGTTGTATTTTTGCAGCCAGAAATGGGTCTCATTGCTGTGTGAAAGTAACAAAATAGCTTTTCCTATTATTATGTAATATGAGGAACAGAATACTTTCTACACAGGTAATTTCATTCTTATATACACTGTTTCATCTATGATCACTTTTCTCTTAAAAAGAGGCAGCAAATATAAAAGTATTGAATTAGATATTCAGAATAATAGGAGTGTGTGTGTTTGATATGGGCTGTGGGCAGCTTTTCATGATCTTGGTGTCCCATCCCACCTGATCAAACTCATCACATCACTGTACACTGATCAGGAGGCAATAGAACACTTTATGGTGATACAGATTGATTCAGAATCAGTAAGGGAATTAGGGATGTATTTTATCACCTTTTTGTTCAGTCTTGTTAATGCTGAAGTGATTATGCAGAAATTAGATCTGGAACTGCCTGATGTTGGAGTGAAGATTGGGGAAGAACCGTTAATAATTTGAGGTACACAGGTGATACAACACTATTGGCTGAAAATCAGGAAGACCTGGAAAAATGATCTGGAAAATCAAGAATGAAAGTGGAAAAGTAGGATTGAGTCTTAATATCAGGAAAACGAAAATAATAACAGTTGCAGATGGACATGTTTAAAATCAACAAGAAGCAAATTGAATTAGTTCGAGAATTTATTTTCCTTGGATCCAAAATTGTTCATGATGACAGTTCTACTCCTGAAAACAAATGCAGAATAATCTTAAATCGCACTGCAAGGATTAACAAGAATAAGAGCTGGAAAAGCAGATATCTTGATATAAATACAAATGGCAGGCTAGGTAGAGCAATAGTCTTCCCTATAACGATGTATGAGTGTGAGAGTTGGACTCTTAAGAATGGCTTATTGAAGAATTCATGCCTTTGAACTGTAGTGGTGGCATGAATTATTACACATACCACAGAGAGCCAGAGTAAGAGTGAGGTATTATTAAATCATATAAAATCAGACAACACTAGAAGCTAAAATCATAACACTGTCTGATTTACTTTGGCCATGTCAGGCATGCAAATTCATTGGAGAAGGCAATGATGCTAGGAATGGCTAGTGGAACAAGGGCAAGCAACCAAACATGTTGGCTTGATAACATCAAATCTAACACAAAATTGAACATCCAACAACTGAAAGAAGCAGTGCTTGACAGGGTAGCATGGAAAGCATTTGCTTATAAAGTTGCCAAGAGTCGGGCACACGCCTATATATTTCAACCAACCAACAAGTGAGTGTTCAATTTCAATAACTGCCTATCCTCCGGGCAGCCAACAATCAAATCAGTTGAGACCAAGTACAACATTACAGGACTAGTCATTCTTCTTTTTCTGAAGTAGCCCAAACTACGTAATGGGATTATTGTTGTAGGGGGAAATAGAAGGAGAAAATGTATAGTAATGAATATAAGCCTGACATCAGCTGAGAAAAAAATAATGCATGTCAATACAACCAAGAAAAACAAAACCAGATTTTCAAGGCCTGGCAAAAGGCCGCCAGGATTGGGGCCATCCTAATCGCCCAAGGGAGAATGTTCCCCGAGGACAGAGACCACGGCCCTCCCAGTTATATAAAGCAGCTTTTTCGCTTTTTGCCTAACTGGCCACCTTCATGGCTGCACCGTCACTTCTGCTGCTGCTGCTGCTGCTGCTGCTGCTGCTATTCTCACGTCCGTCCATTCTTATCCGGAGACACGCCCTTCGCGTATGAATTCACGGAGTAGGGAAACCTAGCGGGGACTGGAAGAAAGTCTCTCCTCTGATCGTGCCGCCGAGCAGCTGCAAGCAGAAAAGAGCGGCTCCCTGGTCCCCCAGCCTAGCTCCCAGTCAGAGGGCGCCGCCGGAAAACAAGCCCGCCCTTCCTTCATGTTGTTGTCGCCGCCGCCGCAGCCGGCGGTCTTCTTCGAGCGGGAGCTGCCCCGGAGGGACGGCCCCGGGATCTTCCGGCTGACGCAGCGATCGGCTGGCGGGACGGGGTCGGTGGTGTGGGACGCCGCGCTGGTGCTGGCCCGCTTCCTGGAGAAGAGCGCGGCGCAAACAGGGCAAGGCACGGAGCAGAACAACGGAAGCCCGGTGGGCCTTCTCCGCCACAAGGCCGTGCTCGAATTGGGAGCCGGCACCGGCCTCGTGGGCCTCGTGGCTGCCAGCCTCGGGTACGGGACCGAGGGCAAGTGGGTGTGTGTGTGAGGGGGGGGGGTATCCTGGGCTGCTGGCCCTTCGCTGCCCCGTTGTGGTCTCCTGCCCTGGATGTTCTCTCGGCCCTGCAGAGAAAAGGTGTAAAGCTTTATCTGTGGCACTTCTGTGTGGAAAGCAGAAAGGAGATGGTGATGGCCGCGCCAAGAGTCCTGCTACCATCTAAAAACCTTTCTGATCAGATATTATTACCAAGCAAGTTTTTCTTTAGCCCTTTTGGGAATGTATTTACTTACTTACTTACTGTTCACCTTTCTGAGCCACCCATCTTCCTCAAAGAGGAACTTTTTACAGAAGTCGGGGACTACTTACACAAAGTGCAAAAAGCCTTCCCCCCCCCCTCCTCATGGCTATTGAATAAATCCAACTTGGGTAGGCTCACACTAAGCCAGCAATAATTGCTTACAAATTGTAATGGCTGTATTCATTCAAAAAGTTAAGCAGTAAACAAATCACACTACACTTTAGCATGTCAAGTGAATCATTCGCACAACACTGATGATGCAAAATTCCCTCTATGCCTGCTCCATTGGAGGAAGAGAGAGAGAGACAGATTATTTTCTCTCTAGGACTATTATAAAGGGGTTATTGCAGTTATTTGAAAGTAAGCTAGGCCATATTTCACACAATATTTTCCAGCTTAACTAATTTATTGGCCAGGAGAACTGGCTCTGTGTTGCCTTAATACATTTAATTCTGTACATAATTTGCTTTGGCATGAATTTCCTGTACGTGATTTGCTTTGGCAATTCAAACTTCTAAAAAATTGACATCGTGGAAGGGAGCCATGCTTGTCTACTGTGGCAAATCATCAGTATGGATTCTGATAGCACCTTTTCCAACTAACACATCTTATTAAAAGGCAGATCATTTTATCAGATGCACACAAATCTAAACCCCATATTAGTCTTAGCCCAGTGTTTCTTAACTTTGGCAGCTTGAAGATGTGTGGACTTCAACTCCCAGAATTCCCCAGTAAGTGTAGACAAATTTGAGAAACCCTGGTCCAGCCACTCTGTGCATCAGATGAAGTGAGCTGTAGCTCAGAAAGTTTTATGCCATTCAATAAGTATTTAATCATAAAAGGTGCTGCCATCCTTCAAAGAAATTGAGTGGTGGGTTTTACGCTGTTTTCTGTCTTGTATTGCTTGAATAATAGTGGGGGGCCAGGAATACTAACATATTTTCCTTCCACCTTTTTTGTAGAGCAAATGTTACTGTTACTGATCTGGAGGAAGTTCAGGATTTATTAAAAGTGAACATTGAGAATAATCAACATCTAGTGTCAGGTTCTATTCAAGCCAAGGTACTGAAATGGTTTGTATTATTTTTTTATTTTATTTACTGTAAGAAATTGTAAACTAATTTTGGTTAATCAGACAGAAGCTAACAGAGGCTAATTTATTTGATATATTTAATCATATTTTTAAACCATCCCCCTCACAGAGGAAAGATGACAAGATTAACAAGAAAGATGAAATATTTTTAGCCTACCTTGGTCTGTAATACAAAGAATCTTGATAAATTGTTGGAGTGAATTATATATATTTAAAGTTACACTATAAAGCTTGATAGGACTTTGGAAACATTTAAATAAATGATATATCAGATATGCATCTAACTATTCTGCTTTAAGAAACTTGGCTAAAATTCAGGGTTTACATAAAATAACTAATGAATCAAACGTTATTTCTATTTTTTTTATTTGATTGATTAGATTTATATGGCCATCTGCCTCATATAAAGCAATACTAGATGACTAATACAATAAAAACACTGGAGTTCGGTGGCCAATAAGTTATTATTAATAATAACAAGAACAACATTACAAAAATAACTAAATTCTATGGATAATTCACATCAGGAAACAAAGAGAAAAATGATCACTGAAGATAAACCAATGAATAATAAATAATCCCAATATTGTTTGTGTTACATCAATAAACCTTCATGGCTTTAGACCGGGTTACTTATTGTATTTCCCCAGTGGTGTTTTGTTAGATTTGATAGGAAAGGCCTACTCCAGGTGCTACAGAAACATCATCCCCTCAGAGTAATTATGCCCTGAATTTGCTGGACTTTTGCAAGGCATTACAAACTTGCTTGTGCCCTGAAGCCTGGGGTCATGATAGTGTGGATGATCCTGTTTCTGGGTCATGCTTCTATTAAATATGGGATGTTATGAGTGGTCTCAGCTGTTATCTTTTTTAATATTGTTTTTGATTGTTATTGTTCTTATTCTGTTTTTAAATGTTAGCCCCTCCTGGGAGATTTATGTGAGATAGACACAGGGGTGAAATCCAGCAGGTTCTGGCAAGTTCTGGAGAACCGGTAGCGGAAATTTTGAGTAGTTTGGAGAACCGGCAAATACAACCTCTGGCTGGCCCTAGAATGGGAAGGGAATGGAGATTTTGCAGTATCCTTCCCTTGGAGTGGGGTGGGAATGGAGATTTTGCAATATCCTTCCCCTGGCACGCCCACCAAGCCACGCCCACAGAACCGGTAGGGAAAAAGTTGTGGATTTCACCCCTGGATAGATGGCCATATAAAGTACGGTAGTTAAATAAGTAATCCATGAGTCTTCACTCCTTTTATTCACATGTTTAGGGGGGAGGATGTGACAGATTTTCTTCCTGCACCTAATTTCATATTGATGGCAGACTGCATCTACTATGAAGAGGTAAACTACATTCCATTAATTAATATCAATGTGCTAAGAATAGAGTTGAAGGCAGGCAAAGAATCTGTAGCCTTGTAATTGGGATTAAACTTGTGACATCCTTTGAACTGATTTTGATACCGTGAGATCATGGTAGAAATGCCACAATAAAATGATAATCAGTGGGCTATTTTTTCTTTGTACAGTAGGGTGTACAAAGCCTGTGAACACCTTTGAGACTTTGACCAGCAAACTGAACATTTGAATTTTATGTTTTGCTATAAGATTTCTGAATGACCTTGAGGAACCCACCCTACCCAAATTCTTTAAAATTGCATTTATTGTGGTTAAAAAAAAACCCTGCCCTTCTGTTAAAGGGCTACGGTTCTTACACCCATCTTGTCGTCACATCATTTCTGTGAGATACATACAGGCAGTGATAGTGAGTAGTCCAAGATTATCCAGTGAACTTCATAACTAAATAGGATTTTGAGTCCAGATTTTCCAGTTCTGGTCAGATGCTATACATTTCGAGTAGACAGCCAAGAATCCCAGTTATGTTTTAGACTACAATTCCCATAAATCTCACTCAACATGACAATTTATTCATGATTTTGAAAGTTGGAACCTTGACAATTGAGAGTTCTCTCCTTCTGTAACTCCTGCGTCACCTTATCTCAGTCTGATAGAATCACATAATGTTCAAATAGTTTGGATTGTTATTTTCATTTTATTTATGCTTTCTTGGGTACTGCTGGTAAAATAACTTGTGGCTCATTCAGCCAACTGTATCCGTTTGTGGTAGCTCGCATTATTGCTTAGATGATATTTTTTCCTGAGAAATCCTTGGAGAAATTTCCTTCTTAGGATTGTTCAAACTCTTTAGGAATATTTCATTCTGTGAATAAGATGGAGTGATGACTGTAGAACCAGCCTCAATAGTAAAAAAAAAATGGTGATTGTGCCGTGTTTCCTAAATTCCTGTATTACATCTTTTAGCCATTAGTGTAAACAATACAGTTTCATTTTGTATTAACTGACCTGAAGTTTCTTAGAATTTTTAGGAGCTATTTCCATATAGCTATAAAAATAATAGCCTTTCAGTGCCTCATGATTGTCATCCTAAGTCTATATTCTGATCTTTCTCTGAACTGATTCTACTTGCACTTACTACTGCTATCTGCCTGGTAAGTATCCCAAATAACTTAAAGTTTGAGCGGCCATCAAAAGAAATAATGATATTTGCTAATACAGTGATCCAGTTGTTTGTATTTGACTTTTTGAAGTACAAATTGGACTGAGCCATATATAAACAGTAGATGGAGGCTAAATGTCAAATATTTAACTTTCACGGTTAGTCACTGGAACCATTGGTTAAGACCCTGAGGGATTTGGCTGGCTTGGATACTTTCATCCTTTGCTGTTACGAAGAAAGGACTGTGGGACAAAACCCAGAAGTAGAGAAAAAATACTTTGAGGTGAGTCACGTTAAAGTGTTTCTTGATCTGGAGGAGTCAAATTTTTCTGGGGAGGAGGGGTTTGCAAGAGTAGAAGGGCAGGTTTTCAAAACCAGGATTCTAAAATAATGAGTAATGATTTCATGCTTTTTATTATTTCCTAAAACAGTCATAAGAAGCACAAATAATATTTTGAGAATACTGTGGTTTTTAAGAGCTTATTCTGGTATAATTTTAAATCACAGCTTCTTCAGAGGGACTTTGAGTTGCAAAAGGTTCCCTTGGGTGAACATGATGAAGAATATCGGAGTGAAGACATTCATATCTTTATCATGCAGAAGAAAAAAATGGTAAGTATGAGCCTTACTGGTTCTGCAAATGAGTTAAACATGTTCTGGGTATCAATCAGAATAGAGCTGGAAGGGACTTTGGAGTTCTAGTCCAACCCCCTCCTCAAACAGCAGACCCTATAACCAATCCATCTTCCTTCCTTACAAAACCGATTGAATAAAATGATTTGAGACTCTGATTTAGTTTCAAAGTTGTCCACTTCAAATCAAATCCATCTTTATTCCAGTTACATACAGCATACATTTTAAATCTCTTATCTTTTTTGACCTCCATTTGTTTACATATTTAATTTATATGTCACCTGACTTCTAGTGACTCTGAGTGGTTTAGAAATTAATAAAAATAAGAAAACACCAGAAAACAAAAAAGAATAAAGATGCACCAATAAAATAAAATTAGTTAAGAAAAAAAAGGAGGGTTTCATACATGATCATCAAAGGCCAAGGTGAAAAACCGAATTTTCAGGGTTCTTCGAAACATAAGTAGAGAGGGAACCATTTGAATCTATGGGGGAAACCTTATTCCAGAGGGCAGGCATTGCCTCATAGAGTACTTACTATGGATAAAATGTTGTCCCAGTGCAGATATAATGCTGACTAGATGTGATGGCATCAAGCAAATTAACACATGGCTGAGGGAAGAAAGTGTATTGCATGTAATTATGGAAGGAAATTGTTTTTGGTTGTTAGATTCAGCCAAATTGTTTGTTACATTTTTCAGAATATTTCATCATGAAATCCTTGATGCTGTTTTCTGACCTCTAATTTACAGAAGATCTCTGAAGAAAATTGGAAATTTATAAAGAATTTATAATAATTTTTCTGCAGAACATCTCTGCAGCCAGAGGGGAATCAGCATATTGTTTTATACTAAAGTGATTTCAGAAAAAAACCAATTCTCTTGAAAAAGAACTACAAGCTAAAGAAGAAAGAAAAGAGAAAAAAAGAAAGAAAAAGAAAGACGTTAACCTGAGTATGTCAGATGAATGGTTTTGTATGAATATATGCATAATATGCAATCTCTCTTGGACAAAACCTGTTGTAATATTAACATTTTATTAGAAAATTTATATATTAAAGTTCTTTATTTAAATGGGCAGAATGGTGCATCGTAGGACAACAGTTTTTGAACCAAGGTATCACAAATGGGCTTACCATCCTGCTGGGAAAGGAAGGAAATAAATAGGGAGGGAGGAAAGAAGGAACAGAGTGGAAAAAACCTCACATCACCTTTCTTGGCCCACGCTACTCCATGCACCTTCCCCAAAACCATGTGGCACTTGTGGACCCCCACACATCCTCCCTGGCCTGTGCCACCTTCCCTGCGTGCCTTTCCCAACCCACACATCTCCATGTTTTCTGACCTGTACCACACCCTCACGTAGCGTCTCTTGGGCACCCCACATACCCTTCTTGACCCACACTGCCTCCCTACACCACTCCTGGCCTACATGGCCCTTCTCATGCACCCCCAAGCAATCCCATGCACCATCTGTGAACACCCCACACACACCCAAATTCTTCTTGAATCACACCAACTCCTTATGCACCCTCCCCATCCTGCATGGCATCTCTTCCACACATCCAGAGATGCTTCCCCAACCACCCAGCATCTCTCATGACTCCCCACTTACCTGTCTGCTAGCCTTGGACCTGCAACTTCCCATTGACTTTTTTCCTGCAAGCTTCCCACCAATAAAGTAAATGGGAAAACTGGCAGAAATTCTAAGGAAGAGGGAAGCAAGGAAGAAAATGACAGAATGACAAGGAGGGAGGGAGGATCATTTCTGATGCTCTTTACCTGTTTCCTCTCATGTAAATTCAGTGGGGAAAATGGCAGGAAGTCAGTAGTTGTTCCTGCTCCCATAGTGCTTTTGCCTACCCATGGTCATTCTGTTTTTCTGTTCAGTAAAGAAATGTCTCTGACAGAATGACCCAGCAGGTGATGGGTTTGAGTTTGAGTTTTATTAAACTTGTATGCTGCCCTTCTCCCGAAGGACTCACAACAATAAACAAACAATGACACTTTAAAAATTTAGCCCATACAAAGAGTCAAGGTAAAATATCTAAAACAATATCTAAAAACCATGTTTAAAAGCAACATCAGTTGTAGCCCGCTTGATGGAACAACCATGTCTTCAAGTTGCGGCGGAAGGAGCGGGGCTGTCCGGAGCTCAACGGGCAATTCGTTCCAGAGGGTCGGTGCGCCCACAGAGAATGCCCTCCCCCTGGGGGCTGTCAGTTGACATTGTCTGGCCAACGGCACCCTGAGGAGGCCCTCTGTGGGAACGCACTGGACAATGGGAGGATGCCGCTGGCAGAAGGTGGTCCTGCAAGGGTTGTCTAGTTTAATGTTTTATTAAACTATTGTTATTATCCTAATGCATCTTTACATGTTCACTGAACTTACTGCATAGTTTCTTTTGCTTTTATTTCTTTAATATATTCAAAGTAATATATTGAAAATATGATAGTCACATACAGAGACAAAAGTTAAAAGGCAAAGTCTGCCGTGCCATTGGGTAACAGAGTTGCTGTTTTTGTGCAAAGATGCGTGTAGTCTTCAAATTAATGCTAAGACTGCCCAGTGCAATCTCACATGATTTTATTTTAATTTTAATTTCTTTATCTATTTATCACATTTATATATTCATCATGTGCTGGTGTGGCCAATCACAATACCATCATATACTAGCAAAATAGTTTATTCTGGAACTCAAGGCAGCAATGTACATAGTCTTATTCTTCCCCAAGACAAACAACCTGTGAGATAGGTGGGGGCTGAGAGAGTAACTAGCTCTAAAGTTACCCAGAAAGCTTTTTTAGATTATGATGAAATAGCACCTGGATCTCCACACACCTTCAACACCTCTTGCTGATGTTTCTTGAGTATGGCTCCCTGAGGACATCACAAGTTCAACATAATGACCTGCAGGATGAGCTAGGCCCGCCCAAGTAGGCTTCTCCAAGAAATCAGGATCCAATGAACCCATACAGACATCTTCCCTGCAAGCAATCGCACCCAATGTGCAGGTTCGGTGGGGAGCCAGTGTCATCTGAGTGAAATCAGTTGCTGTAGAGTGGTGAGACTTAGCTGGCCTGCTTACATGCTGAGCTCCAATAATAATGCCTGAAGAGGGTTAATGAGCTCTTACAAAACACTCCTTTGCAACTTCTGTTGCTTTGAGCAAGTCCACAGGCAGCAAACAGAGCATTTCAGAAGACTTGTACAGAAAGGGATAAACTGATAACAATGTTTGGATTGTCACCCAAGGATTGTCTGCACACCACACTACTAATCCATGGGAAATGAACTAAAAAGGTTGTGTAACATTGTAATGCTGTGGGATATATACATAATATGAATTACGCATCCATACTGTGAACATTTTGGGTTCGGCTTAATCACTATAGTTTGTAAAGATGATTTATATGTTTCAGCCTGTTATGCAAACATTGGTTTGGACCAATGTTCATAGTCAACAAATCTACCTACAAAAAAACTGATGATGTGTTCATGGTGAACCAGTCACCCACCTATTTAACCAGGCATTAGGTAATTGTATATATTTGATTTTCTTCCCTACTGGATTGAGAGTTAAGCCTGTTGGATTTAATTCCAGTTCCAGGTCACACTGAGACCAGAAGATGAAAACGTTAAAGCATAAACTCAAGCTCAGCTCCGGAATACATTAATGTAGTGATCTTGGCAACAATATGGAAATGATTTGCCACACAAGGTTCTTCCATTTCCCAACCACTCCTGCAGTACCCAGGTATTCCCTGAAGGTCTTCATGCAAGATTTTGGCAGTACACAAACAAAAATAACCTGACTCTCTTTTTTGCACCAAAGCTAAAGGCAGCCAGGCACTGCCTGCCACTGCTGAGAACCTGCAACGCAGGGTGCGAGAATTAACTTATTTTTGGGATAGCCAACTTCTCCAATACCAGAAGGGGGCAGTATAAGATAGGAGACTTACTCTAGCCTCTCCGACTAGCACATAAATTTTCCAGAGAAATGTGCATATCCAATGTTTTACAAACATTTACAGTTCACATCTACTACAATAAATTACATGTTCAATAATAATTGTGTTTGATGTAGCTGTCAACAATGTTTACAATCAAAAGACTGGACAAAGAAGGAATAAGTAGTAAAACTAGCTTGTGGTGTAAGCATCTTTTTCAGAGCCATTGTCAGAGCTGTTTCGGTATTTTAGATTTTTTTTAATAAGTCTTCTATACATAAAACCTGAATCCACAAATTGCATTAAACTGTGGTTTGTTAAACCAACTAGAGTGTCCTAGCTGGCATATCTAAAGATATTAAACCCTTCAAAGAAGATAATAGTTGCCAAGTTCAACAAAGCCGGTTTGGTTTAATGATTCAGAAATCAGGCTAGAAACTGGGAGACTGATTCAAGTCCTGCTTTAGGTCTAAATGCAGCTGGATGACCTTGGACCATCCTTCTCTCTCAGCCCTAGGAAGGAAGAAGCAAAGACAAGCTGCTTCTAAAGTCATATCAAGAAAACTGTAGAGATTAATCCAGGCAGCCACCTCGACTCAACACTCACTCAAAGGGGGGGAGAAAGCCATGAATCATAGTTTATGAAACACAATAGTTGCCAAGTTCAAGACAGCTAGAAAATAAAAATAAAAAACATTGTGCAAACTTGTTACAGTTCTGCAGAAGTGATTATGACAGCATGGGAGGGACTGATGAAGATAGACCTATTAAATTCATAAAGTAATATCACTAGAATCATACTAAACTAAAATGTAGATAAGATATAGATCTGATCAGAGTAAATTAAAGGAGTGAAATATGAATTACATTTTAGTTAGGTTTTCCCCTTTTCACCATTTTGTTATGTATGATGTTACTATTGCCTTTTATTTTGCATCTTGATACTGCCTCACAGCCAATCAAATAATAATCCCCCAGCGAGGCACTACCTTGATGTGGTTATGGGGCTACTTCAGAAGTTCAATCATAATAGACAGGTCTCACCAGAGAAGTCAGATGAAGTGTGTCTCTGCAATAAATAATATGATGAGACATAACTTACAGAAACTATATACTGGGTCAGTCACCATCAAGTCAATAAGGACTTTGCAAAGTGTTGGAGCTCCTGGAAATTGGTGACAAATCGGCTAACAGCTCAGGCCCATTGGCTGAGTAACCAGGGCCAGCAGTTGCAGAACTACTGGAAAAAAGTTACCTATCTGTTCCAAGTATACAAACACTGAAAACAAAGAAATAATAGTTTGATATTCCGAATCAGGTCCAGTGAAAAGAGGATATCTGCAAAGAATATGCCAGTTTTGGAAAGAATATCCAAAATCAGGAATAATAGAAAAAGTCTAAGAGATCAACCTCGATTTATAATATGAAATAAATTCACAGTATTCACAGAAGCAGAATTGCAAGGGTCTACCCCAGGGATGAAATCTAAAAATTTTCCCTACCGATTCTCTGGGCATGGCTTGGTGGGCGGGGTTTCCTGTGACAGTGGGCATGGCTACATTGATGTCACTCAGAGCCACGCCCACTAAGTCACCTGACCCCCGATCCCACCAAGCCACACCCAAAGAACCCGATAGAAAAAAATATTAAATTTTAATTTAAAGGAAAAGAATCGTGCAGCCGGCCCGAGCAGGCGAAGTGCCTGGGAAGGCTGGAGAATCTCCCGGGGGGCGGCCCGTTCGCCTGTGGACTGCGCCCGCCGCTTCCCTACTCGCC
>JANHFM010010351.1:77361-93080 GCA_032468115.1 Grayia smithii | reverse complement strand
AGGCGCTCGGCTGCCTCCTCCAGTCCTCGGTGCAGTCCGCTCCTAAGCTGCTCCTGATGCCTCGCCCGGCGTGCCAGGAAAGCCCCATGGTGACCCCCGCTGGCCACACTCCTCCGCCCGGCCCCGCGGCTGCCGCCCCCACATCTCGCCCCGCCCTCTCTTGAACGGGAGCTCCCGCGCATGTGCAGAAGCTTTTTTGGGGTGGAAAAACCTAAAAGTGTTCTGCGCATGTGCGCGCTCCGTATAGAGAACTGTAGGCACAGGCGCACAGGTGGGGCCAGGTCCCGGTCACGTAGAACCGATTCGGTGACATCACAGCATCCCCACTACCTATTCGCGCGAACCGGACCGAACCAGGAGCAACCCACCACTGATACTAACTATCCAGAAAATTGGTTTAAATAAGTGTGACGGATGTATTCATTGTATTAACTATGAAGTAGCATGCTGTATGAACATAACCACTGAGACACTAATCATGGTAACAATTAAAGGTCATTGTCAATCCCGTTTGCTTATATTACTGTAAGAAGTATTTAGTAATAGTAAGAATTATTTGTCTGAACAGCTGGTAATTGGAATGTGCAAACAGAAACTGGTGGGTTTACTTGGATAATTCCAGGAAGCAGAGTTAAGAAAACAAGTATAGTTCAAGTTATTCCGTTTGCTCAAACTATTTATAAGTAGTGGACTGTTCCAAAATAATATGGCATCCTTTATGAATCTGGAATCATTGTATTTCTACAATGAATACAGATATTTAGCTATTATGAACATTGAGTAACCAAAACTATTAGCCATTATGGACAATAATATTTGCTTTCTGTTAGGTACTTGACAGAATTGCCTGCTTTCTTAAATAATACTTGGTAGTGCTAGGTCAAACAATGTAACGGGATGCATTCAGATTATAGGGCATCTAACAATGGTTTAACTGTGAAGACTTGTTGACTCATAGGGTTGGAAGGTCTTCTAGTCCAATCCCCTGCTCAAGCAGTGAGTTTGGGTTCCCATGTCATTGAAAATAATACAGTGACCTTTTGCAGGTGGAAGAAAATGAAGAGAAACGTTAAAACAAAATAAAATATGAGTTCTCCCTCTTTTTCTATACAGAAATTACACCATGTTCAAACAACGCCAACCTAGAAATACACAGAGATAGTTTGTGGCCATTCTAATTGGAAGATCATCTCCACGTCTATTCATGATGCAACTCTTCTTAGCTATGACACATCATCCAGTACAATGATTGAGAAGGTGTGTGACTGTTGCATAAAATGTTCAGAAATTAGGAGCCATGAATTTGCTTTGGATTGCTGCATCATTTTGAAATCTACTCCAGAAAGAGGGAGATCTGCTCTGAAGCTGATTTCATATCTGACTATAATCCATTGGAAATAAATCAGGCTACAGGAATTGGCATCAGGAGTTTCAGAAATATGCTGAGAGTCAAACTTCCGTTCATAAGATGCAAACGTTGATGGCTTGAGCATGAGTGAATTCATTTCAAGCTTTTATTTAGTTCAAATTCATGCACTCCTGAGTGACCTCTCAGTGGCCTATGAGTCTCAAAGGCTTCACAATAATGAAAATATGGATTGGACTTGAAAGTTGAAAAGCGTTCATGAAAAGAGATTAGAGTCAGATTATTTAAAATTCCTGTTGAAAAAGTAATTGGGAAGTCTTTTGGCGACCTGATGAAGGGGGAAGGCTTGCAGGGACCTGGGGGTGGGGGAGTAGGCCCAAGGCTGTGGGGACCGCAACAGGCAGGAAGAAGGACATGAAATATCACAGGGGGTAGTGCTCACTTAGCAGCTGTTCAAAATTATGACAGAGCCCCTAAAAGATAGTTACAACCCCATTTAGTCCTTACAACTGACCATAGGGCTGCTGTACCCCATCTTTTCCACACCCCCATCTTCCCCTGCTGAGTCCCTACAGGCCTTGGGCTTGCTCCCTACTCCCGTCACCCATTACACACTTAGCTTTTGAAGATCTCTGGACCTCAGCTGGGGAAGGAGGACAGGTCACTCATTCCTTGGTTGCGTTGCTGCCTCTTGGAAGTGGTCATTTTCAGCCCACAGACAATTCCATGCAGTTGTGCCAAAATTGCAGCCACTTCCAGCCCAGGAATGGACAGCTCCATTCTGCTTCCCTAATGTGGTCTGTACAATGCTGAGGATAAGTCTAGACCAGTGTTTCTCAACCTTGATTACTGGAAGATGTGTAGACTTCAACTCCCAGAATTCTCCAGCTGCTGGGGAATTCTGGGAGTTGAAGTCCACACATCTTCCAGTGGCCAAGGTTGAGAAACACTGGACTAGATTGTAGAGATCTTCAAAAGATAAGTGTATAATGAATGAAGGGGGAGGAGGCCCAACTCCCATGGGGACATGGTGGGGAAGTCTTGTGGGGACCTGATAGAGACAGAACTTGCATGGACCTGGGGGGAAAGTAGGCCCAAGCTCTGGGAACCCTAAGAGGCAGGAAGCAGAACATGAGGTATCACAGGGAACCTCAGGGCAGGCAGGACTGGGTCTGCGCTAGGCCTTCCATGGCCTCCCCACCCAAGGTCCCCTGTACTCTGCTTAATGACAAGGGAGAGCAGGGGGTTAGGCAAAATTGTCTCCATTGTTATCCCATGCAATAGTAATGGGCAGGGTCTCTAACAGTCGTATATTGCTCATTCACGGTTTGAACAATTATATCCCAATTATACATAATCCTCAAGAAAGTTAGGCTAGTCTATTGAAACACAATTTTAATGCTTCTAACTATTCTTGTTCCTTACAAGTCAAAGGGTTTCTAAACTGTTTCTTCATAAATATCTGACCAGACCCACATCTTTTAAGCTAGCAAGGTTGCTATGGGAAGGGCACTTCAGGCTTTGACTTGAAATATTAAGATTCATAAACTTACTGACCCCCAACTGACCCCAGATACTATGCAAGGACTGAAATTCTTCTCAGAGTGAGATTTATAGCAGTTCAATTAAAAGAGTCTGTTGACAGTAGAAAACGATCATTGTTTCATCCTCTTGGGAGAATAAGGAAGAAACAGTGCCAGTCTGAAGAAGTAAGCAACAGAATAATTTCTATTTTCTTTCCATCACTGTTCACCTTTCCTTAAGAAATGAACATAACACCCTTTAGAATTTGTAGTGCTTACATTTTCCTGTTCTTTATTCATAATAATGTCTGCATTATTTTACATTGGTATAGACCTAAGAGGTAGAATAGCATTGCATTCTATCTGCAATTCTGTCAGTTCCATTTCCATTCTTATAAGGAGGATTCTATTCCAAGAATCAAAAAGGGTCTCATCTAGAATAAAAAAATTATTAAATGGCTTCTTGCTTCTGGTAGTAGCATTACTAGATCCATAGCAAACACCAAGCTTAGCAGCACACACGCGCGCACCCACCCACCCCACACACAGACATTATAAATATTTAGATATCTTTTTCTCTTAGAATATACCGGTAGATTTAGTAACAACCTGCAGTCTCCCAGGAAATTAAATGCGTTCTGCATCAACTGACAATTGGATATCCTAAGACTGCAACCCTCAAAAATTTGCAACGTCTATACAGATTAGAATCTTAGGCAATTGTGGCCTTAACATATCTGGAAAGTGTTAAATTGGGAATGAGAAAGGCTAATGCAGAGGATTTTATATTACATTACATTCTAGATTTTAAAAAGAACTATTAACAATGGCAGTTAAATGTAATTCTAACATATAAAGACGCTTGAGCCAAACTCTCTCATTCCCTGTACATGAACACTTAGAGCCATCTGACTGACTGCTTTCGATTTAAATTTGAACCCAGTGTTTTAATTCTTTCTTGCCTGGGCATGTGTCATATTATTTAACTGAATATTATTAATTGCATGTTGTATACTTGTACTTAGTTTTAATGCAAGAAACCCCAAACCTGCTTTTCAGGAAAAGTATACCTGAAGCTGTTGGCTACCCATTTTATTGACTTCCATTCTAAAGCCAAAAGAATGTGAATTGCTCTATAATATTGAAGACTAGTTGAATATACTGTTAAACCTATAAGATTTTCAGCATTGATATTCAGGGAACTCAAATGGCAATGAAGCTTTTAAGATGCTATTACAGAATTCAGAATGAAACTCTGGCTTATATAATGTAGTAAAAATATCAGTTCATTATTACAGGAGACATATAACCTTACAAGAAATTTAGTTATGTGACAATCATATACACTTAACAAACAAAAAGTTTTACTGAATGAAACTGATACTATTTCTGAGCAAAACACAAATTGTGTTTTAAGATGCCATGGCTACCTTATAATAAATTGTCTCTTTAATCATGGTTTGAAAGAAACACAACTGGCTTCAATCATGCAATGCTCTAAGCCATATATTGTAATTAACGAAGAAAAATGGTCAGATACACACAACATATGCTGAAATCAAACCACATTCTTCCTTAGTACAATGTGTGAGCCTAATCTATATACTATGTCTGTAACATTTGCAAAATATACACTTTGTAGGAATTATATCCCTTTCGGTGTTAAATACAGGGGGAAACCAGCATTTCTTTCCAGAATCTCTCAGGCCATAAATGTTTCACACAAATATTCTGTTCAGATACAATTTGATTTATAACACCAAGAAAGAACCTACTTGCTTATTCTACCTCCCTTTTTTTTGTTGTCTCGCTCTGACTGATTGACGCAAAACCTCAAGTTAGATAAACCAGTTTCTCCCTGTATCTAAATCAGAATCTGACGTATAGCAGATACTGAATCAGAGGTTTTTGATTCAATTGTTAAAAGAAAGTCTGTAGTGTAAACAAGCACTGAAAAAATGAAACAAAAGAAATTACTGCAAGGTCTATTCTAATAACTCCCATGAAGATGTTCAGTTGAACTATTTAAAAATGACAATGAACCAGAGGAATTCTATTCACAGACTCATGTTCGTATAGTGAACCACGTTTTTACAGAATCTAAAGTCATGTGATCAAATTTCATGCCTCCAGTTAAAACAGAATATTTATCACTTGTCCTTCTGAAGACTGGCACCTGAAAGTACTAAAAAGAAAATTGTGGCACTTCAAAGGCCACCATAGGCTTTGAGATATTTTAAGACTTATACTTAATAGTTACTGACAACCATATATTGTTCTACCATAACACGACTTCCCTTCTAGTTTATATTCAAAACTCAGTACTTTTGAGGAATGTGTTATCATAAAGATTGAGGACAAACAATTCAACAATCTTAGCCTTCAAAGAGAGAGTCAATGTCCTTCATAAGAAGTTTTTGGTATGTGGTACACAGTCTCCCACAAGGATGATAAACATGACCTGAACACATTTAGCCTCCCCAGCCCAGAAAAAAAAGGTAATTTAAGTTGAAATGTACATTGTAACAAGCTTACAATATCAGACAGTACTGTAAAGCAATTTAAAAACAATGAGGTAAAAAGTTACATGAAGCTACATGAATCATCTTAAGAGAATCAACCAAATAGAAAAGCAATTCTGTTGTAATTCAGAGGAAAAGCCTGGCTTGGAAGATTGTCGGCTTTTAAGACTGGAAAGTTGGATTAACCACTTTTGTGGAATATTTGGCACATAGGTTGCTGAAGCAATCAAGATAAATGTAAAATCTTGGCATTGTTTATGTTAAACTCTTGTCAAGAAAAGTCACAGAAATTAGGCCATGAAGGTATTTTCCAGGTTCTCAAATTTTCTCAGATTTCAAATGCTACAGAGCCCCAAAAAACCAAATTAGGTATTTGAATTATGTAAACCTAGTGAGGAAGGAGAACTGTAATTTATGTTCAAGTCACAAATTATATCATGGCAAAGTAAAGGAGTCACAGATCCTCAGCAAATCAGTTACTCACAATGATAGCTGGAGATTATGAGACTCAAGAGTAATTATGGTGCTGAACCTCTTTCAGCTCATCTTCTCTCCCTGCATTTTTGCTATGGAGAAAAATAGGCATGTCTTGAACTCCTGGAAGAAAAGTTGGATATAAATCTAACAATTCAATTAAAACTCTGATTGGAAATGATGGTTTATGGATTAAAATTATTTCACAGTGCTACTCTGATTTTTCAGAAGCTTGCACCATTCACAACTGAAATAAATGTCATAGAATTGTCAGGGGCTAATTTACTCTTGCATGTTTACCAGGGGTGAGTTCTACTTACCTGTCCTACCGTTTCTAAAGGTGCATGTGCTTCGCACGTGGTCGGGGCGCGCAGAGCGCGCTTTGCGTGCGCACCAGACAGGCACTCCTGCGCATGTGCAGCTTTTTTTGGTCAAAAAAAGGTCAAAAAGTTTTCTGCGCATGCGCGCTCCACAACCGGGCCAGTAAGTACGGGCACGCGGGGGGGCGCGGTCCGGGACGCGTAGAACCGGTTTGGTAGCATCACAGCGTCACCGCTACTGGATCGTGCGAACCAGATCGAACCGGGGGCAACCCACCACTGATGTTTACCCCATGATAACTAGCATATCTTCTGCATCTGTGGTGCCTCTTTCTGGATTGTGTCCTTGCACTCAGTCATTCAGGCCTTGGTCAGGTTAGATCTGAACTGCTGGAACACATTGTATATTGAAGAATATTAGGAATCTATAGCTGGCAGAGAATATGAAATAGGCGGCATATAAATTTAATAAATATTTGAATGCTTTATAAGAGTGTAATTGCTGCATTCAGGAGATCACAATGTTATCACAAAGTAGTAATTTGGTTTGCTAAAATACCAGCTGTTATAAGACATGCTTGTGCACTTCCCAAGGTGCATTACAGGAAGCGAATTGGCTTCACCCCAGAGAAAGATAAGCGGCTCTTTCTGCTGCATCACTAAGTCCCCCTCCCTTCCTACAGCTGCCTCGCAAGCAGGCACCACAACTGGGAAGGTTCAGAACCATCAGGAATCTGCCTGCCTGCACAGAGTACTAGCTCGTCTCCATACTGAAGTAGTACCTATCTACCTACTTGCATAGAACATGCTTTTGAACTGTTAGTGGATAAATGCTGAGGCAAGTAAGAGAAGCTCACCCTGCCATGCAGTGTTAGGCCTCAAACTGCCAGAGCTCCTCCTGCATCATTAAGCCATGGAGTCACTGCGCCTCTAATAGTTCAATTGAGATAGTAGATTTGGCTGAAACTCATTAAGTGCTGTTTAATTTCAGTGCAACATTGGATATATGTTTAAGAATCCTTTTTTAAAATTCAGAATTTATGAGATGCAAAAAACCAACTTCTGAACCAAACCTCAGTCAACAAACCTGGTTTTCCCACCTCCCCCTCATTTAAATATCGTAATAAATCCATTGAGATTTTAAAAAATTCCAAGAACAGTCTCTTACTAGAATCTTCAATTATTTTCATTCAAAAGAAATTCTAACATTTAATGCCAGTAAAGGATTTTGAACCAAGTAATATTAATGTATAGATCATTTCTAATTTTTGGCAAGGCCCAAATATACTTAAGACATTGAAATTCTAGAATTCCTATAGTTATCCCATTTCAGGTATATATTCGTTGCATTACAATTGTCTTAAACCATATTTGGCAAAAACAATACACAATTGATTTAAGATGCTTCCTTTTCAACGTGAATTTTATGCAGCCTTAGATTCTCTAACCTTATACATATTCTCTAACATACATATTAACTTTAAGGTTAAATCCTGAGTTGTTGGAATTATCCTTAATTACAACCCTCCAGATTGACTTTGATTTATATGTATTCATCTCATTTGATTTAGCTGTCATAGCATCAATACATTCACCTTTTAAAAAATCATATACCTTGATAGGATTCACAGATTTACTAGTAAATATTCACTTGCTGCATGTGTCTTATTTATTCTAGTTTTTAATTATTGTTAAATTTATTTGCTGCCTGTCTTGCTGTGGGGCTATTCTAAGCAGTTTTAGTTTTAGGAACAATTGGCTCAGAGCTGAAGAAGCTTCTTGGTTGAGAAGCGAAACATCTTCAGAGAAAAACCAGAAAGTCCAGTTGCCTCTTGAAAAAGCACCTTTGGGATTACTGTAACTCACCCATCATTGATTTTCCAATCTACTTTCAATGATTAGTGTTTTAATATCTGAGTACAATTCTAAAACTACTAGTCCTATTATCCTAATCTGATGAAAACATAACCATTGTCCTAGAGATAAAACAAGAAAGATCAATGGATGAATTCAGTGGCAGAAAATGTGCATTGCCCAGAACAGACTGTCTAACTACAGTTCAAGGAAAAATTATTGTCTGAATGCTGGGCAGACTTTGGTGATGACATCATAAAGACAATACAAATGTAATTTGCATTAGTGTTGAACATAAGAACATATCTTTTGGCATTTCCATGATGTACACCATCACACATATCGTTTACTTTTCATCACCATCATGGATGCCAGTGCTGCAGATACTCTAGTATTATTGAACATAAACAGATGTGTTAATGGCCTGACTTGGTGAAATGTAGTTTCTTAAATTCCTAAAATAGTTATAGTCAACCTGGTTATTTCCAGACCTTCCGGATACAAATCTATCATCAAAACATAACAAGTTTAATAGCAAGGGACTACAGGAGATTCTTTGCAACAATAAGGAAGTTATCATTCTTCCAGCATGTTTTTTGCATCTTCCCATTGTAATTTACAGCCTTGGTATTCCTTAGGAGTTTTGCATTCAACTATTAATCAAGCCTGACCTTGCTTAGCTTTCCAGCTCAGGCACGATTACCTGGGTGCTGTTACTTGATAAGCAAGGCTAGGTTCCCATGTTTTAAGTTGTTTAACTAGAGTAGAAAAAGCTACATTTTAATTAATCAAATCCCTAATACCAGCCTTTACCCATAGGCAAGAACTCTGAACATAAGCCACACAAAACCTGAAAAGCAAGCATTTAAAAAACTTTCTTTCTCCCCCACTGAAATATAACAGAAGAAATGTGCTGTATAATTGTTTTATTTTCTGCTTATTAGTTCTTTTACCAACACTACAACCATATTGCAGACACAAAAATCCTGTTTACTTTATTCAGGGAGATCACAGTCTACAGACTTATCAAACATAGTTAACGCCATTCAAAAATGTATTTAGTTGTACTTTATAAGTCACATGAACACAGAAGTTGTATGTACTGATTTTTTTAAAAGAAGTGGAACTCTTAACAGATTGCATTTAATCTTGCAAGCTGCAGATAAATGTCTAAAGCCATTTTTATGGCTACTTTGAGCCATAGAAAAGACAGAACCTTGTTTCTTTGGAAAAGGACACTTATAAATTTTTGTACATTTTGTTCAGTAGCAAAAATTATTTGATCTATTTGCCACATATTTCATTCAACATCTGTGATTTTCATCCAAAACTGTTGATTTAAAGGGGAAAGTATTCTTTTCAACCATAGAGAATCAGCATACCTGGAGGAACAAAATTAAATGACATACACAAGTTATGTATCCAACTTAATACATTTGTATGAAGATTTGATTCTGCCTCATTTGGAAAAAAGTACTACAAACTCTATACCAAAGGTAAACCCACCTATGTTTTCACTGCAATTAGTTATACGAAAGTTTGAGAACCAGTAACAGATCTTCAAGTTTTCCAGTTTAGGCAACTACTTTGTGCTTGGCTTTAGCTATTCCAGAAGACAGTCAATTGTTTATGGACATTTCTGTGTTTAACACAATCATACTGTAATAGTTTAGTTCATTGTTCTCATCTTATGTTTTGAAAGATTATTTTCTGAAGGAATGCTGCATTTTCTATTGAGATTAATTTCACTGATTTTATACTAAAATTGTTTATAGATTCATCTAGAATTAGGCTTTATTTTCTGTTGAGTGATGCTAAGCATTGAGTTTAAAGAAACTAATTCAATATAATTTTATCCCTCAAACATCTTTGGTACAAGCTTTAGCTCACAATTTAAATAGAAAAAACACTGAAGTGTAGTATAATGCCCCAATTTAAACAGATACCCTTTAGAAAATGGGAATTTTCCTCTGGGTTTGTAGCAATACATTCCTAAAATTCCTCAGATGAGTGTTACTCCTTGAGGAAATCCAAAATTAATCCTTAAGGCTGAATAAAAAACCAGCTGTGTTACATTTTTGCACCCAGTATTAATACTTCATTGAATTTTTTATGTTAACCTGAATTCACAATAATCTCCCCTGACAACTAATCAGTTATTTGAATGCTGAGATATGGCAAAATAATATGATTGCCTTAAAAAAAAAAACACGGAAGTTTACATTCATAGTCATTTGCTCACTCTCCACCCCAATCATTAGCTATCCTTCCAAAGGGATTTATAAATGTAGACATCCAAAAGACAAAGTAAAAGTACTGCCAGAATGAAAGGGTAGAACTTGCCTGTATCTGCCTGCATATGTTCAACGTGATTTTGTGTACAAAGAGCCAAGTCTTCCAAACCCACTCAGTTTTTGCACTTAATTGAGTGGCATCCAGAACCACACTCTCACATCCTTCTTTTATTTTGATGCATTTAAGTTTAACAATTACACAAAAGCAGATGAAGGTTCCTTCCAACCTCTCAGTTTCATAAAGCTGCATTAAGCCAAGTTAAAGATCCAAAAATATTTATTATTTGAGATGCTTTTAAGTCCAATTGTGATACTGCCATCCTGTCTCAACTGTTGAGAGGAATAGTTTAACCATTCAAGTTTTGTGTTTTAAAAAACTGCATGTCACAGCGATGCTTATAAATTATTGCTGCATTTCATGGAATGAGATTTTTTTGCACTAGAACTGGAAAATAATGCAATTACTTAATATTGCAGCTGAAAAGCTAACAAATTGCAAAGTACAGGAACTGCGGTTTGACACCATTCTCATATCCTGCATATGGTTACTATTTAGAATGGAAACTTATTTGCATTTTTAAACATGCATGATACAACAACTTACTTTCAATATTCTGAAGTTGTTGGCCAGATAACCTAACATCAGGTTCTAATGTGCAACCATATGTTCAAATGCTGCTTTTATTATCAATGGCCAAAAGAATTCAGAATTTTATTTCCTTTCTTAGATTCTTGCCATAAAGAGGACAGAATGCAGTTAATTCATTAACAGTGGTTTTCATTTCATTTTTACTAGATAACAGAGACCTAACATATTCTGCATCATGGCAAAAAGAAGCAAATTTACAGCAAAAATAAATGAGGGAGAAAACTATCAAACCTGAAAGCATACATTTAAAAAAAATGATACATTTAGCCCCAGAACCCAAATAAATGAAGTCAAAGCATTGCAACATTTGAGAAAAAATTATTTTGCAAAGCTACAACGTGTGTCTTCCCTCCCAACCCACATTGCTGGAAGTTTGCCACAGAAATTAATGCTTCTGTTCATTAACAGTTAAAGATTAGAGCATTTCTTAACACCAAGCAAATTTTTTATTTAACTGGGTAGCAGTCAAGTGTGCAGAAGGAAAGGATGGTAATTGGAGAAGAGGTGAGCAATCATTAAAATCCTATGGATGCTTAATTTCTGAACTTTTTAGTAGAGAGAATCATTGTTTTCTGGGAAGCCACAGTGTTCCTTATGCGTGCTAACTCTCTTAATGACTAGTAACAGTTTGTCATGGTTTAAAATAATCATTAGGATTTATAGTTAGATGTTAACCATGTCAGCCCTTCATAGAGTCCATCACCCGAGGTGGCACAGGATGGCTGAACATACCAATTCCTATCCCTGATTCGGGTCAGGCCCAGTTTTTCTTGGATCTCATGTGGCTTCATGGCATCAGGAAGGTCCTGCTTGTTGGCGAAGATAAGGATGATAGCATCCCGCATCTCTCGATCATTGATAATACGGTGCAATTCCTGACGGGCCTCATCAATGCGGTCCCGATCAGCGCAGTCCACCACAAATATCAGGCCCTGGGTGCCTGTGTAATAGTGCCGCCACAAAGGCCGGATTTTATCTTGGCCCCCAACATCCCACACGTTAAACTTGACATTTTTATAAGTCACCGTTTCTACATTGAAACCCACAGTCGGGATGGTTGTGACCGCTTGGCCCAGCTTCAGTTTGTACAAGATGGTGGTCTTCCCTGCTGCATCCAAGCCAAGCATCAAGATCCGCATCTCCTTGTTGCCAAAGATCTTGGACAGTACCTTGCCCATGATGGTAGCAGTAGAGAGACAGGCATCCACAAGAAGATAGAGAAGGGTTGTTGTTACACCCAGTGACCAAAAAAAAAAGCCACACCACGCTGCTGGATAGACGCCAAATGCAAGCTGAAGTGTATTTACTACAACCACAACCAGGAAGCCAGTCAATCTGAGCTACAGAGCAAAGCAGTTGGGAGGACAAAAGGTTGGCAAGGGGGAAACACCACCCTGACGGGCACCAACAGGAAGAATGAGAAGGTGGGGAGGATTTAATGCAGTTTACTGCCACCGGAGGGGCGAAAGGACCCTCCTGGAGACCCCTCCGAGAGAAACGGGGCGGAGCTGGCTCAGAAGGGGGCGGGGCTTCATGGGGAAGGGCGGGAGCGCCCGGCGTCTTTCAGTCAGTCCCTCTCAGGGCGGGCCTGGGCGTCTCCCCCCTTCTTTTCCAGTTCCGAGACTCTCTTGAGCGACGGTGGGTGGCTGTAAAGAGACAGGAAAGGGGGGGGAAGGGGGGGGCAACACAGTCAGTCAGAGGGCGGCTCTCTGAGGTGCAACGTTGAATTAAGAAAAAAAAAAAAAAGGAAGCCGCTAACCCTCCCCACCTACTCACCTCAAGTCGCGCCGGCTTCTCCGCCCGTCCGCCTGCCCGCCTTTCCGGAAAGGGAAAAGGCCCGCCTTACCCTTTCCTTCACAAACTCACTGCCTGGCTTGACTGATTCGCGGCGACCGTCTTCAACACGCAGGCGCGCACCTCGGCCGACCGACACTTGCGAAAGGCGGCCCCGCCCACAGCGAGGAGGAGTGTACCGGGAATGAAAAAGCACTGCGCACGCGCGAGTTTTCCTCTCGGCGACGGGAATGAGCAGACGCAGGCTGGAGGGCGTGTCTAAGAGGGCGGAAAGAGGTCATACGCGCCATGGAATGAATGCGTAAATACTGCTAAATAAGTTTTCCGGCTTTACCTTAGTTATGCGCAGGCTCGCCAGAATTTTCTTGAACATGCGCAAAGAATCAATTCCGCCCGGATTCAACTGCGCAAGTGTTAAAAGAGGACGAGAGAGACCGAAGAGCCTTAAACTTTTTTTTTAAAGGGGTAACCTCTCCTAATCCGCATGCGTGGCACTCCCCACCGCTTGTCAGAAATTTCATCTGCGCGTGCGCTATTTCGCCCTTTTTTTTCTCTCTTTTTTTTGCGCAGTTGCATTCCCAGCCAATCGTGGAAGGATAAGAAAAACACGCGAACAGAATTCACCTCAATTGCCCGACAAAAAACTACGCAAGCGCACTATCGTCATTAACCTAGCGTGGCTTGGCTGTAGCGCGCATGCTTGGTAGAAAGTCTGTCTTGGTCTTAAATTAGTATGCGTAATGTGGAAGCAGGGCTACCTGTATAAAAATTAAAGTGAGATAATCTGCGTCAGGACTTGCGCATTAAACTCATTTTAAAAAGATTAAGTGGCGCAAAGACGGCAAAGAATAGGGATGGGATTGATAATTTTTATTTGGTGTTTTGGAACTGCACTGGCGGCACATGCCAGATCTAATACTCGGCGTTTGAAGTTTGAAAATTCCGCTTTGATTTGCAACTGATTTCGTGAAACTTTTTTTCCCGGCTTTGTTTTCTGAAAACTTGTACCTAAAAACAGATTTTCTTTCCCGTCCATATGATTTTGTATCTCATCTTCTGCACTGGTTTTCTGACATAGCGTTGCAACGTTGCGAACTCCATAAAATAAAAATATCCTTATTAGACCATTCGAAATATCCCAACGCTTGTGTTGGTTGGAGGGCTAATAAACGAACCCCCCCCCCCCCCGGCTGCTATTGAAACCACGGCCTGGAAACCTCTTATGGATTTTTTTTTAACGTAAAAAAGAAAATGATTTTGGGACTTACGATTTTGATTAGAAAGGTTATAGAAATAAGGGAATTATGTAATCAGAGAAATTGAATTAGAATTGTACATATAATTCTATGTACTCTTAAGAGAAGATTGAAAGGTACTTTTTATATGTATTTTTTCATGTTTTCTGTTTTTCTTCTACCTTTTTGTCTCTTCATTTACAATATTTTTCTTTGAATGTATTTCTCATTAAATATGTAAATATTTTAATAAAAACTATTTTAAAACAGAATTTTCACTTAAAGTTCATCTATAAAGCTGAACATGGGAAGTAGCAAGCATTCAGATAGATTTTGCTAAGTCCTTTGATGGCTTCCGGTTGAGCCTTGTCTTTGAACTTTCATGATATGCTAATAAAAGAGGTTAGTAAAAACTCATTTGGATAGTATTTGAAAAAAAGGTATACTCTAATTCAGAGAATTTTAAATCTTTGTTTGTTGGCCTATCAAAATCCTCTGGGTTCTAAGGCTACTTTATTTTGAATATTGAACTCCTTCCCACTATATGGCATATACTATATGCCGTGATGATGAACCTATGGCACACGTGCCCGAAATGACATGGAGCCATGTTGCCTGGCATGCAGTTACTCTTCTGGATTTCTGACATGTGCGCGATGATCAGCTGGCCTTTTTGCATGCAGCAGTGCTGGAAACTAGATCTTCTAGATGGACTTCCGTTTTCCTGCATGAGCATGCACGCAGGCCAGCTGATCGTTGTGTGTGCATGCATGCCAGAAACCCAGAGGAGTAGCTGGCTGAAACCAGAAGTTCAGTAGTTGAAACTGGAAGTTCATTTTCAGGCATGGGCATGTGCCCTGAGCAGTTTCTCTTCTGGGTTGCGGCCCAGATGTGCATGCATGCTCCCTTTTCGGCATCCGGTGCTGAAAAGGTTCACCATTACTGGCATATAGTATACCAAATTAAATTATTAATATATTTTTAAAGAGAAGAACATAGACAATGATGTATAAAAATTTATAGCCATAAATTAGGAGCGCTCTTTGGAAAAAAATAAATTGTAACATAATCAAAGCTGGCTTATTAGCTGCAGGAAAAGGGATTATGATGCTGGTTGTATTCACACAATACACTAATTGTACTTAACCAAATCATGGCTAAATACTACATATTAATCATAGAGCGCTCTTCTGTTTAGCTATAATGTAGTTTGCATATTTTTGATTTAGGGTGAATGCATCCACCCGTTAAGCTTTTCGTGCAAATCATGATATAAAAATCCTGCACTGTATGAAAGTCATGGTGAGATCAGGAGGAAATAGTTATGCTTCAGGCCCAGAAGTCATACAGGCTGCTTTAAACTTGTTTCCCAAGGTTCTTAAGTCTGCAAGAAGCAGAAAATAAATTCTGCATGTATTATGAAATATTCTCCACAAAGTCCTGATCAGTATTGGCCATTTAGCCACAAAAGAGACACGAGTATAGTAAACGGAATACCAGATCTGTTGATTAGAGCAAAGCCAAAAAGAAATCATGCTACAATAAACAATTGACAAATGTACTTAAGAAGCAACTTATAGATGATTGTCCACCCCCTACATATTTTATTTATTTATTTATTTTAATCCCATTTATATCCCGCCCTTCTCCGGAGACTCAGGGCGGCTTACAATTAAGCACAAGCCAAT
>JANHFM010010351.1:25683-36972 GCA_032468115.1 Grayia smithii | reverse complement strand
TGATGTCACCGAACCGGTTCTAATAGTCCCGGACCGAAGCCCCCCCGCGCGCCCGTACTTACCTGTCCCTGCGCGCAGCATGCAGAGCGTGCTTGCGCGCATGTGCAGGAAGCTTTTTTAAAGCTTTTTTTGCTTAAAAAAGCTTGGCGCGCACGCGCTCTGAACGCTTCGACCACGCGCGAAGTGTGTGCACCTACAGAACCGCTGGCAAAGGTAAGTAGAACCCACCCCTGGCACATACTGATTAGAAGCTAGTCTGGCCCAGCAGCACCTGCCTGCCCCAATATGCAGGCCTTTTTTGCGATAGGTGCCTCAGTAACAATGTTATTTTTCAGGATGCCACATGAACAGAAATCACATCTTTTAAAATTCAAATGTAATAAACACAGAATAAACACAGCATAACTAAAGCATGATTAGGTTGATTTTAAACATAATTAAAACATTTTTTGGGGGGAGGTTATTTTTGGGGGGTTAATATTTCTGATATTAAAGGAAAGAAAGCTAGGTTCCAAGCAAACTTTTTGGGGAGTGAATTTTACAGCTATGACACTATAAAGATGCTCTCTGCCGCAGATCACTTTATATAGCAAATATACATGTGAGAGAAATAGAATTATTCCTGTAAAGAACATAGCTTTAGTGACTCCATATTATGCTTCTCCTGACCTAAGATAACCCTATGGCATTAAGATAAGGAAGTAGGTATGACACCTTATCTGAGAAAACAAAGCCATAAACTTGGTTAGTACATTCTGAGTTGGGATAGGTTGATCTGAGTTAGTTTATATTGCTCAATAAGTCAAATATGTTATGTAACGGCCGATGAACAGTGATAAGAGGGGGCATTTGGGGTGTTTTAATTGTTTTGCTGATTGTTCGACAATGTATTTAAACCATGTATACAGACCTGTAAGGTATTCTCTCTTTTCCTGAGACCCCTTTTGCAAAAGCTTATGATATATCTTTTGAATAAATATGCTTTTTATTGTTCATGGTCTCTGCCTAAATAGTATATGAGAGACTTTTTCTCATAACCTGGGTAGGAAAAGTAGACTGAAGGAGTCCTTGGGTGCTTTGGTATCAAGCCATAAAGGACTTTAAACAAATCCATCAGGCAATAACCTTATGAGAACTGAATCTGCCCGTCTGGTCTCTTCACTGAGCAAGGATCTAGTGAATCTGCAGACTCTGGCTGATATGGCAGTCCTTCTCTTGTAAGATCCCTGCAGGATGGAATACTCTCTCCATGCCTGCGCTCCCCCCCCGCCCACCAAGGAATTTGAAAGAAAATCTCTCATAAAATATTTTTCTATGAAACATTAAAGTCGATAAGCAATGGGAGGAGATACAGGTAGTCTTCAACTTACAACAGTTCATTTACTGATTGTTCAAAGTTACAACAGCACTGAAAAAAAGTGACTCATGACCATTTTTCACACTTACGACCATTGCAAGCATCCCTGTGGTCATGTGATCAACTGACTCATATTTATGACAGTTACAGTGCCTTGGGGTCATGTGATCAGCTACTGCAACCTTCTGACAAGCAAAGTCAATGGGGAAGCCAGATTCACTTAACGACCATCTTACAAACTTGACAACTGCGGTGATTCATGCAACAACGGTGGCAAGAAAGGTCCTAAAATGGGGCAAAATTCACTTAACAAATGCTTCTCTTAGCAACAGAAATTTTAGGCTTAATTTGGTCATAAGTCGAGGACTACCTGTAATGTATTTTTAAATTAAAGATTTTATCTATAAAATTGAATTGAAACAATGAAAAAAAAAATCTGTTGTTATATTGTTTCAAGTAGGTTTCCAGCAGCAAAGCTTCTCCTTTTCCCTGGCCTCTGCCGTTGATATTGCATCCTTTCTCACGCCCATGTTTTGCAACTGAATCCCTCCAGTTCCTACCCAGAACTAGGATAAAAAGGCAACTGTCATGAGTCTTGTGAAACTTTTTTCTGACTCCTTCTAAAAATCAGTATTTGCTTATAGCTAACATGGCAAAAAACTTTCTACACAATTCCATCCTCTGACAGAAGAAGTGGAGGGTATCCATGGAAGTCATTCAAGTGCCTTACCATCTTTCAGTTTCCATGTTATAGATCCAGATTTCATCTCTTGGCAGATAGAAGTCATAAATGCCCCTCACTTGAGCATTCTGAATCAGGAAGGAAGGAAGAAGACACTGCAGCTTAATAAAATGTAGCAACAGAGAAGCATCCCAAATCTTTTATGCTAGTTACAGCACACAGATTACGTACTATCCCTCACTCCCAAATATATATTGAGAAGCATATCATTTCTGGGGTGAGAAAAGGCAATGCCTCTTTTGTGAAATGCCAATCCTATTCTCTCAAATCATTTTATACCTGCCTTTTTATTTTCCTCTCAACATATCAAAATATAGCTTACAATTTTTTTAGCCAAGACAAAATGAAGGGAATGCTTATCAAATGCAAACACACAAAATGGTGGGATAACTTTTATTTTAGAAAACAGAAGCAATTTAAAATTAAGCTTAAAAAATAAATACATTTGAAATGTATTTCTGTATCAGCATGCAACAGGGATTGCACCAATTTGCATATTACCAAAACCCTCACCTTATATCCGCCCCAAACAAACATGCATTTTCCATCAGTAACAGCCACGTGACCACTCCGTTCAGGTGGGCTGCCCATGCTCAGCTGTTCCAAATTTTCCTCTGATTCAGGCAGATCTTCCTCTGCTGGCAATTCTTCATTGTCATCTGCCATACTGATAATAGGATATTATCCTTCAAAAATAGACAGAAAGGTGGAATGGATTGTGGCAATTTCAAATATGCTTAACCAAAAGGTAGCAAAACAAACAAACAAACAAAAAAACCCTCCTCAAAGCTATTTCCTCCATCCGTACTAAGATATGACACCGTAGATTGAAAAATGCCTTCCGCAGTCCCAGAAAACCAACTTCCGCCTGCTTTTCTTGTATGTAATAACTTTCAAATTTCCTAGGGTTAGTAGAGATTGCTTATCCTGAGAAACCAGATTTTTTTTTTTACATCAGCAGGGCAGAAGCCAGCTATAGTTTAGGTCTAAAGATAGTACTTGCTTAATAACCATTCTTTTAATGATCATTGAAAATTATGACAGAACTGAAAAAAGTGACTTATGACTGTCATAAGATCCTCACAATCATATGATTGTGATTTGGGTGCTTGGCAACATCACACATTTACAACCATAGCAGCAATCTATGTTCATATGATGGCCATTTGTGACCTTCCAAGCCAGCTTCTGACAAGCGAAGTCAATGGGGAAGTTAGCAGGAGGTTGCAAGTTGTGGTCATGCGATGTATCACCTAATGACTATGGTAAAAAGGTTGTAAGATCAGGTGCAGTCATGTAATGTCTCTTTTAACATGCACCCTAAATGATGAATTTTCCAGTTCTTACTGTGGTCATGAATCAGGGACTACCTGTATGCACTTTAGAACTGCATTTGCTTTTCCAGCTCTGCAGACTGTGTAGACACTGTACAAGAAAACAAAGAGAATACCAGGACAGTTTTGAATTAGACAGATTTTTTACAGATTTTTCATAACCCAAGTGCAGCACCAGATTGAACATATTACAATAGTCTTGATACTACAACCAGGCCTGAATCCTGACTGAAAGGGGGGGCCAAATAATCTAATTCTTCCTGGATGGTTTGGAACTGTAAGCCATTATCTTCTCAACAACCTTCACTAGGGATGGAGGGTTGGCAGTTGGACAAAAATTGTCTCAATCCATTGAGTCCTGGTGTAATTTCCTCAATTTGTTATGTTTGTTCCATGTAAAGATAAAATATGTCTCAAAACAGTGAGGATTATGAAAAGAAAAAAAAAATAGTCCATATGAATTATCCTGCCTGACCAAGGTATACAATCCCAAAAGAATGCACGTTCAGAATTCTTTAACTTCCATTAGGGAACTTTATCGAAACTGAGTTAACACAAAGTCACCCATGCATGTCTTCCCAATCTTCTGCAATCATCATCATCATCATCATCTTTTAATTATGCTTAAATTCTTATTCAGAACTTCTCTTGTAAACCACAGTGGGCATCACCAGGAAGAAAGCAGAAACAATAAGAAAATACAGACTACGATTAATCAGAGATGCTCCAAAAACCTTCATCTGCTAACAACTGAGGCTGTCACCAATGCTTTCAACAGAAAAATCAACCTTGGGCCAGAGAACGATGGAAAGCAGGTGATGGGAATAGGAAAAGCTGGTTTTCAACTGTTTTTATTCCTAGTCATGAAAGAAACCTGAGCTTCCCCACCCTCATTGTCAGCCTCAAGACTGGAAGGTTGTGCGTCGATGAAACAAAAGCACAACCGGAGCAGCCATGAAATCTTTTGATGTTAACACAGCCTCTTCTATGGTGTAATTTCATGGATCCCCTCCCATACCCTCTTCCCTAACACGAAAGGCAAATTATGTTTGCCTTTATGGGACTCATGTTTTAGGGTCACGTTAGGCTCGTTCTTAAAATGGGGAGGCGCCCCTCTTCCTCCCTGCTCGGAATAGTATCTCCACCTCCTCATTCTGCTGCAGAGGGAGCTTTAAAGAGCGGGACGCCATTAACGTCAACCGCTTTATCAGCTCACTCATTTCACAACCGCGCCCCCCCCCCCCTCAATTTAAACTGAAGTGGGGGAAGGATCCCTTCCCCAGTCCTCCGCCTTACTGTATGCCGGATCTTTCAGACTGTCAACATTCGCCGACGCAGAACAGACATCCGCCCCACCCCATTGTCAAAAGCCCCGCCCCTCTGGTGAGAGGTCGCCTTGCGTTTTTCCTCCCTCTTCAGGCCCGGCGTGGAATTGCTTCCTTGGAGGTATTCCCGTGAGATGTTTTATGGGTGGGTTAAGACAAATCCATATTTCTGACTTCTGTGGTGTAGGCATAGCACGGTGTACGAAACGGGAATCGGTGTTTCACGTTAATCTCAAAAACAAGCTTCTAAGATCTTTCGCGGGATTTGGCGAATTAATGGGGCGTGTCCAACATTAGGTAGAAAGATGCAGCTGTATCAGTTCTGGGGTGGCGGCAAATTATTAGTGATATTAGTGTAAGCGAATGGATTGTTAATTTGTTTTATTGTTGTTTCTGCCTTGTGGTCCAAAATCACTTTGCAAGCTTGTGTTATTAGATACAGAGGGGAGCCTTTTGTTTTTCAACATCAAACTGCTTATTAGTGTGGTTGAATCCGGTTTCAGAGCTGAAATGTATAAAATGCAAACTATTGTATACACTTGGCTGGAAATTATTCTGTGAATTGCGGAGGCTGTTGATTGTACAAAACCACATCACTGTAATAATTTTAATATTTGGGCAATCTCCTTAATCTACTTTCCAGGCAATGCATGTTAGCTGTAGCAGAATTTATACAACACAGACATCCATGACTTCTCTAACACCTAGCCATAAAGATTTGAGAGATTATTGATATTACTAAAAGTCATATTGGAATTATTGAAAAGCAGAATTTAGTCTATCCCAATTGAGGAAACTTAGGAGTTACAATAGTAGGTCTAGTTCTGGTCTTGTAAATGTAATGTAAATGTAAATAAAAACAGGTTTGGATCTGGTTAATATTTGCATACAAAAGCAAAAGAAACTCCTTAGATTAGTAAACAAAAAACAATTTAGAAGCAATGGCAAACTGTTTTATCCATGCTAAGAAAAGTACATGTATGTGACAGCGACATCAGAAATAATTAAACTGAATTTTCTTGATTTGCATTAAATGTTGCATTAATTTTAACATGCTTCCCTCAAAATGGTGAGAAATTGTACCAATAATTTATCAATGATGCTCAAAGGCAACAATTAAGTGTGAACCAGAGAATGCACTTTTGCCCATTTTGCTGTATTCAATGACATTGCACTCGACATTGCACTATCCCCACCAGCAATAGGGCCAGGCTGACTGAAGGGGAAAAATGAAACATGAAATAAAATGCTGCAATTGAGTGCTTCTGTTCAGAGGCCGGCTCTTTTTTAGGCACTTTTCAATTCTCCCCTCAAATTTTCTTAAATGACTGTCCTTGGGATTCCATCTTTCCTTTTCAACATGCTTTTTTTGTAGGGTCCTTCTGTGGGAAGCCCCCCCCCCAAAGAATAAAATATTTTGAAGAATATTAAAAAGGCAGGATATTATATTTCCCTAAATGAGAAATGAAGAGGCAGGAAGCATCCCCCAAGTCTTTCTTAATAGCCTACAGTAGATGCTAGCACTTAAGAGATACAGAGCTTATTGAAAGAGGAAGACAAGTTTCTAGATAGCTCTATTCATAAGCAAAGCAAACACTGCAGGCAGAAATCCATTCAAGACAGGATATTTTGAAACTTCCTGCAGCGAAGACTGAACAAAGGCAGAATGGTAGGATTAGAAGCAGTCCCTCACCCAAGATCCAAGACAGGATGAAAGCCATTAAGCCACAATAGGAATTGCCCAACACCCTTTCAGAACACAAACCCCTTTATTGCACGATCCCAGAGCAGTCCAAACTTCAAACCTGGGAGCTCAGATAAACAATAAGCCAGAGGTTGACCAGATTAGCTCAAACACCTAGGATTTGCATTTCCTCTTTCGCCTACAGAGCCAGCTACGACTCTTACATAACTCCTACATGACCCCATAGGACTCAGACAACAGCCAATAGAATATTAAAGGACATGTTCTTGCACAGGAACAGGAAGCTCAAATACAAAGTCCAAAGAAGGTATAATTCCCCCCCCCCCATCCAAACTCCATTTTGTCAGCTGCAGGAGAATCATAAACACTGGTGGTTCTGTTCATCATTAAACCATCTTTCCAATCAGCCTCCATGTTTCCAGTGTCTTTCTTCCAGCTTGGAATTGAACCTGATGTATATTTCTTCCAACACTTTAAGCCTTTCCTAGTATTTACAGGAAGAAATAAGGACACTATATAGAGGAACTAAATGTTTCGACACAGTATTCTGCAATGCCAGGCCCCTTTTAAAATTGATTTTACCTTGAAAGAACATTGCTCAGCATTTTCCACTTTGATACTCCTTTGAATACATATTTATCTATTGTATCTGTTCAAAATCCAAATCATCAAAACAAACCTGAAACTAGCGAATACTGGGGCATCCCTATATATTTTTATCCCAGGAAAAAAATTGACTTCAATAATTTTAGTATAACTTTTAGACCTATTCTTGTGTTTAAAGAAACCCCTTTATTACCAGATGAACATTTTTAGTAATTGTCATTTAGCCAGATATTATAATTTGTTTGGTAAGTTACCCAGCTGATGAGACGGAAACCCTTCATTCCCCTTTTAATGTCTAAAATATTCCTGCAGAAAGAATAAAGCAGCAATATCATTTATATGTTGCCTATTGATTGTCTATGATAAAAAATCTCCTTAAAGGGATATTTGACATCTGTGATATAAAAAGAGTATTTTATATGGCATAATCTACCCAAAGGTTTTAGCTTTATATGAGCTTAATTATTACTATAATTAAAGTTTAGAACTACTTTTTCAAGGTTTTGTTCAAAATGGCACAATGGCAGAGACTAATGGATGTTCAGTAAATTACATTCAGACTCTAATAAGTGTTAATCACAAAACTCAAAAAGAATAGAAAACAGGATTTTATAAACACTTTTTACAATAAATTAAGGACATTTTTTCAACTGTTAAATACAAAGTTTATACAATCAACAGAATAAGCAACTTTGTCAAAACGTTGGGGAAAGATTTTGAATTTGTACCTTTTTTAACACAATTCAGCTTTTTTTTAAAAAAAAGACATCCTTTTCAAATGCCAGCAGGAGGTAAACTACCTAATATTGCCAAACACAATTTTCACTGCTTGGAACCCCATTATCTTTAATAACAATAATCAGATCAAAATTGCTCTTAAATCCAATAATATTTTTAATCTTCAGCACCTTGAATTGGAGCTGTTATGACACTGATAACTTTTGAAACTGTTTCTTGTGCATCCAGAAATTTAGAATTTAGTTCAAACAATTTACTTATAATAGTCAGTGTTTGTTTTAAAACGATAACGGAACTGTTGTTTAAAGGACATTAATCTCATGCTCTTCTGCTTTGGCTTTTTTTTTCTGACGATGATTAACAGCAACCCAAAAAGTTATCTTATCCACAACTTCTCCCAGAAGTCTAGATGGCAACCACGGTATTTGTTTCTCCAAGAGAACAGCATTTTTACCAATACAATCAAGACTCAATCTAAAAGAAACAATATGAAGGTTATAAAGTTTTGCTCTCTATAAATTACATAGTAGTAAACTAGTTAAAACATCCAAGTACGGCAATATGCACTCCCACAGCAATGTTCTCAGTCTTAATACCTCAGCTCTTTCAATAGATAACTATTACTGAAAATAATCTATTCTTTGTTAGGATTTTATTGAAACATCATACTATCTATGATTTGTTTGAATCCCAGATTATAGATTTGGCTTAAACAGCTGCTATATAAGAATGACACAGGAGAGTTTATATTAAGAATGCAAAACGTATTAAAATTTCTATAAGAGAAAACATCCTTTCATTAATGGAAAACAGCTATCATGTGTACATAGCATTACTTGACTCCCAAAACAATAGGACTACTGTTACATATTTAAATGTCTATGGAGATTCTCAGTTATCCAGGTCATGGTTGTCCCAAAGGTCAAGAGGCAACTGGACTTTCTGGTTTTTCTTTGAAGACGTTTCACTTCTCATTCTCCAAAGCACCTGAGGATAGGACAAGAAGCAATGGGTGGAGACTAATCAGTGGTGGGTTTCAAATTTTTTTATTACCGGTTCAGTGGGTGGCTTGCTTGGTGGTCATGGCTTGGTCATGTGACTGAGTGGGTGTGGCCAACTTGACATCACTCACGGCCATGGCTCTCACAGATGTCCCTCCCACCTAGCTACGCCCACAGCAAAAGGTAGGAATTTTGGGGGGAATTTCTACCTACTTATTTTCTTCCCAGTCCTGGCCTAATCTATCAAAAGCCTCCTCCTGCATGCCGCCCCAGCCTCCCTTTGCCAGCCACACCCGTCGCGCTGTTTTCCCTCTTTCAGCAGTCCCACCCCTAGCCCCGCTTCCTCCCCCATGACCTCCTCTTTCTTTGGGCTGCTTACCTTCCTCCCGCGGCGGCTGGTCCGGAGTCTAGAAGGCAAGCTGACCTCCAGTAGTTTTTGGCGGCCTCCAGCCAGCTGCCACTGCCGGGAAGTGGCTGGCAAAGAGGCAGCAGCTGGGAGGCTTCTCACAGTCACATCGAAAAAGAAAAAGCTCTAACTGGATGGTGGGGAATGGAAGGATTTATATTCCTTGCAGACAGCTGGTATATCTATCTTTTCATTCCCCACCATCCAGTCAGAGCTGAAGAAGCTTCTTGGATGAGAAGTGAAAGCAAGAAAAGAAAAATCAGAAAGTCCAGTTGCCTCTTGAAAAAGCATCTTTGGGCGTTATATATTTAGGTTTCTGCATGCCAGAGGCCCTTCAAATAGCTCTGCACAATGGAGTTGTTATATCAGGATAGTTATTCCTGTAATAGTTGCTATTAGTATTTGCTGAAGTATACTATTCTGGAGGCTTTACAATATTATTAGTTCTGGGGGGTTTTTTCAACTCGCCTGAGAAGTGAATATGGTTGTGTTTGAAAAATCAATAAATCACTGCAATGTCCCTAAGGAAGAGAAAAAACAATGATTTCAAATATATGCAGTTCTCTTTCCTACAAAAGTATTGAAAACAATACACACAATTAAAGAGTGTCCAAGCTGCCAGTTGTTAAACCAAAAAATGCAGCAAAGCAAGATAATCATGGTGGTGTGGCTTCTGGAATTCTTTTGAAATTCTTAATAGTAGATTTGTCATGTGACCAAATGTAAGTAGGATTTAAAATGGAGCAGCCTGACACATTTCAAACTGTTGCCCAACTGATTCTTTCATAGAGATATGCTGGGGAATGTTTTTCTGATTGTTTTTTCCCCACCACAGCATCCAGCTAGAACTAATCATTTTTTGTTGTTGTTGTTACTGGCTTCTCCTGCCACATCAACTCAGATCCTGTTTTGTTCACTTTTTGGAGAGTTAGTCTAACTGATAGAAACAAATATATGCTGAGTCCCAAATCCTGGTTTTTCCCCCCGAAAATTCATTTGTTTTTTCACTTTCATCCAGCCCAGAATATGTTGTTCCCATGGCTGCAGTGTTAAAAAGTAACGTATCAAGTTTTGCTCCCAATCTTTGAAGCTAGAGAGGGGATGTTAAAACAATGTGGAATCTTGCTCTGGCTTGTTTAGGGCAGAAAAAACTATTTGAGTGCTAAATCATCCCTTAAGGCATGGAAGCCAGACTCATCTCACACTGTTGTTGTTAGAAAAGGAATAATGATGCATGCTGCCTTGAATTATACAAAATCAAGATGGGATATTAACATCTGGCCTCCACTAAAATGTTATTTTTTATATACTATATGTAGGATATTCCTGTAGAAAAAGCAAACCGGATGAAATAATTAGAACATTTTAACTCTGTGCACACTGAATACAGCATGAAAATTAAGACAATGCTGTGAAAAACTAAAGCAAAGTATCTTCTGGGTCTCCCAATGCCACTGTCAATAGGAAGAATCAAAACTGATCCCAAATTATCTTCTCTCCTTAAATATTCTGCCATACAAATGCGAAATGTGCATTTCCTTTAAAATGTATAAAAAACAATTAGATCCTTTAAAGTACTTACCCTATCCAGGAAATGCAAATCATCTTTACTTCCTCCAAAGACTAATACTTCACCTTCTTTGCCAGCACAGGCTGTATGCCATAACCTAGAATGTATTATACTTAGAATGAATGCACAAATAACTGATTTTGGAGAAGCATTTACATGTTTTAGAGGTGCATATTGTATCTACGTACATTATAGGACCTTTCACTTAATCTCCAACATATAATACCTATATTGTCTCAACTTTTTAGAATATTTTGAATGTTAGTAATGAACGAAGAAATTTAAATCTTACTGATATTTTCCTGTTTACTATTAGTGGACTTACTTTCTTAAGAAGAACAGGAAGAATTAAAAAAATTAGTAATGCATATGATCCAATCTTAAAAATTGTTGGCACTGATGAGATAGGTTTAAATATCAAAACAGCTTATTCTGTCTCTCTAACAGTGTTTCTCAACCTTGGTGACTTTAAGATGGGTGGACTTCAACAAAGCTGGCTGGGGGA
>JANHFM010010351.1:11038-25583 GCA_032468115.1 Grayia smithii | reverse complement strand
AGTCCACCCATCTTAAAGTCACCAAGGTTGAGAAACACTGCTCTAACAGATTATATAATACTTTAAGTACAATTTAAACTTGTTTTATACTATTTGTGAAAATATGTGAAAAATTCTTTTGATATTCATAAGCCATAATATCATGAAATATGTTGGCCTGATTATTCAAGATAGCATCACTTAGAAACTCAGCTATCTGAAAGATTTTATTTTTCCAGTCATGTTATTAATTTAAGGCAACCTCTAATCATTATTCATTAGAATTTGTATTTCTTTTTACAAGAAATGAAAGCTGTGAAAATGCTGGACTAGGATCATATCTTCTTTCTTTACTATAATCTTTACTTTCTTTCTTTACTATAATCTTCAACATTAATTGTCTGCCTGCATTAACTGAGCAAGAAATCATATGGACCAACATTGTTTTCTATCACTATATAGACTGGCAGTGGGTCGAGTAGAAAGGCAGTATATGTGTTAATAACATGTTGGAAGTGTGATGCGTCTTTTTTTAAAAAAAAATCAAGTAAACAGGCAAAAACAGAGATGAAATTTATTTAATTAAAAAGACATTTAGGGGCAAAAATGTACCAAAAATCATGGCATTCTACATAGAATGCAGTTTTCTATGAGTATTACCTGAGCTGTAATAGTTCCATCTTTTTGCTTCACTATGAACCATGAACTTGATTGGGAACCAAAGTAAATAGGGCATTCTGTTCTCCCATTTCTCCTTTGCATCCTACAAAAGTTGGGTGTTATTTTGCACACACTAGTGCAAAGTAAGGAAGGACACACTGGAGAAGAGCCTAATGCTGGGAAAGATTGAGGGCAAAAGAAGAATGGGATGACAGAATGAGGTGGCTGGATGGAGTCACTGAAGCAATAGGCGTGAGCTTAAATGGACTTGAGAATGGTAGAGGACAGGAAAGCCTGGAGGAATATTGTCTGTGGGGTCGCGATGGGCCGGGCATAACTTTGCAACTAACAATAACAAGTGCAAAGTAAATAAACTAATGCAGGGCATTGCCTTTGGGTCCTTGGGTCCCCCCCCGCCGGTTTGGATATGCTAAACTGTCAGAATTATTGGAGTTTGGTGGCATAGAAATTTGCACTATAAATAAATAGACACAGATATAGACTGTTGAGAATGCAACTCATTTGTATAGGATCACAGCAATAACTGTGTTAGGACACCTTCACTGTGTGTGAAATCATTTTCTGGAAATTAAATTAACAGATGAAACTCACTGGGTAATAGGATTGTGAGATTAGTTCCCTTTTATTTATGTACAAAGTATGTGCAAGATTATTGTAAAACACCTTACTTCATTTATTTCAGCAATTATATACCATTCTCCTTACACTAAACTGTATCGCACCTGTTCTCTTCCTCATACCTGTTGATAGCTCTGCCTCTGTCTTATCTGCATTAGGAAAACTCTGGCCTGGACTGGATCATCGCAGAACACTGGAATGCCTTTCCTGCCTTCACTCTGGGCCTTGACTCCTAGCTTGAAACCTGAGGCTTTTTCTATTGACTGACAGAGTTTATGTCCTCTCACAGCTGCTCTAACTTAGCACCTAGACATTCTAATAAAGCATGTTATTTGCATTATTAATCAACTAAATTAACATCATCTGTTTAAACAAATCCTTGTCAAAAACTACAGTATCTGTTGTAATTCAAATATACCACATTATAACTGAATTGTACACATATCTACCAGAGCTGGCATCTAAACCAGAAAATGGAGATTTGTAGTACATAATGTACATAATTAGTGTAATAAGGTAAAGAATTACCCCTCAAAAGTCAGATGTTGTAAATCTGATCTTCAGCATACTTATTCGAATAGCAAAATAAGGGGGCAATATTTATCAGCTTGTTTGCTGTCAATGGATACATTATAGATTAATACTATAAAGTTTTTGTATACTGGTTTCCTTTTCCCCAATAAAAATAATATTTTGGTGAATTGTAGTGTTATATTCAATATTAAATTATGAAGTTCTGAAGAGAGCTTATGTATCTTCATATTTTCAGAGCAAAAATACAAATGTCAATATAATCAATATAATTATCTAAATTCTACAAACTATAAAAGATTATAAAGTAACAGAATTCAAACTATATCTAACAATCTTAGTATAAAATGAAAATTTTTCAGAGGTCAAAAGGACAAGGTCTCTTATTCATTTTCTGTCTCTGGTAAAGTGTCTCTCTGGTAACCACCTTGCTCATCTGAGGTATTGCAGCCATAATGATCATGTATTTGAACTTAAGAGTACTCAGACTCAAGCACCCCTTTTCCCTTTCGTCTACACAAAACCCACCTATATGAAATTCAATATGCAAGATTCATAAATGTTTGGTCTATTTTGCTTTATTCTGGAGATATTGTAATGTTTCATTCTGTCTTATGTTGTGTTCAAAATTTGTAATTACAAGTGGTCTCTGTTTAATGATATGTGTTCAGCAATGATTAGTGCTGAATGGGTGGTAGTTGCAACTAGTCCTTCTACCTATGGCCATTACAGCATAACCACAGTCACATGATTACAATTCATCATCTTCCCTACCAGCTACCAGTACCAACAACCAAGGCCAATGGAGAATCTGGCAGGAAGTCACAAGTCTGGGTCACTTGAAGCCCTCACTTAGTGATCTGCATGGTTCTTGCTTAACGACAACAAATGGAACTGCTGCTAAGCTTTTTGACATATGACCACATTGTTTAAAAATAGAGTATTCAGTCCCAATTAGTACTACTACCTTACAATTACCTGTAGTTATTTTTACTTTTTTGAGTGAATAGATAGTGACTATGGACATACAAATATAACATGGTGTATGATCTTACTTCTGTACTTATGTGTTTCCTTCTCATACACATATTTTTGAAAAGGTAGGATAAGAGGGCAATATTTGCTTTCCTAACTTCAGGTACTATGAAGCAATATTTGTTGAAATTCCTGTACCTCTTTCCTCAAATAAATGCTCTAGGAAGGAAACCTGAAAAGCTAAATAAGTATCCTTATGATTTATGGTTTGTTTTTTCTGATAATGGCAGCCTTATTCAGGCTTTTGCCCACTAGGATAGAGAAGTGCATGTAAAGGACCATTAGTTCTTGACCTCCAAAGGTTGAGTAAAGAAGCTTTTTTCTGCTTTCAGAGAAGTATCAATCCAGTTTTAAAAACTTACACAATTTTATGGAGGCCTGCAGTGGCTTCAACAGACCCCAGCTTGAAGCTATTTTGGGGTCACATTATTAAGCATGGAGAAAACAGAAGCTATGGCATGGGATACGTTTGAGTGAAGATAGTGCGGGTGAAACTACAATATGAGACTTTTTAACATTTTTTTTTAGGCATGAGGTCTGAACAGAACAATTATCAAAAATAAAATTATTTTTAACAACTTTACTGACACCTATAGGAAATATTTAAGCAAACAAATCTGGTAAAATGATAAAATAGAAATTGTACTATGTAATTTAAGTCATGTTTTTAAGTTAATGAGTTGAAGCATGTGAATTATAAATTTCAATTGTTACACAGCTTTCTTGTTTTTTCCCCCCCCATTACAATACCATGCAAAATGACTTCTGAGGGCAATAGGACTCTTTGGAACAGTAATAGATATGACAAGCAGCCTGTGACTGAGAAAATGGGAGCCTGGAGAAACTGTGAGTCATGACTACATGAATAGATATGCCTTTCTACTTTTATAAGGCAAAATTAGATCAATAAAGGAGAATATTTGTAGTTCAGGATTGAAATGAGGAGTCCTTGGTGCTCTCTGAGCTTGATTGCTTTCTTGCAGATGTTTCATTACCCAAACTAGGTAACATCATCATAGCACTGATGATGTTACCTAGTTTGAATAATGAAACGTTTACAAGGAAACAACCAAGCTCAGAGAGCACCAAGGATACCTCAACATTAGATCAAAATCTATATTTGAATTCTCAAAATTACACAATTACAAGGTCTTATGTTCTTCAATTTCAGGAGATGACTAGTATATTATACCTAGGTCTAGTCTGTGGTAAATATGTAAGTTGTTGCCATTCATTTGTTGCAACATCATAAATCCAACCATCACCTGAAAATAGAGATAAAAAGATTAGTGCTACTGCTTTTACTTAAAAATGACAATGTAATAAACTGTTTTGTATTGCAGGTGAATGATTGTCAGCATGAAAAACAAGTGCTATCTTGACCAGGACTTAAAAGAGAAGCAGGTACTAGCTTAGTAGGTTTCTATATTGTTCTTTGACTACAGTACCTTTCTTCCTTTTTCCATCACTTAGCTCACCTTGGTTTCAGAAGTAGCTGGGAAGGGTAGCATTGCTTATTTTCCTTAAAAAAAGCAACCTATTCTCCTTTAAGTGAATTGAATCTTCATTTCAGAAGATGGCAAATGTTCCATGAACATTTGATTTTTCTGCATGGACTATAAGGCATTCTGTTTAGATTAAATAAGCAGCTTGGTTTGTTACCAGTTTGTCCTCTTTTGCTGAAAACCAGTTTGAGGAGAACATTAATGGTACTGCTAATGGACACTAATTGTGATCCAGGCACTTAAGTGTCTGCCTCACTATTACTGTGTAATAGTTGAATTCAATTGCAGTTCAATTGCAGTTGAATGATCGCCATTTGCAACTTCTCTGGCAGCTTCCCATAAGCAAACTCAATGGAGAAGCTATCAGGGAAGATTGTAAGTCCTGTTCAGGCTCTGTGGGCCCTTCCAGACCTTCTCCTGGCTTCCCATGACTTGCATACAGCCTGGGCCAACCCTCCTCTGGCCTCCCATACAGCCTGCACCAGCCCTTTCCTACCTCCCTACCTGGGATTCTGCTTCTTCCCACTTAAGGACCTGTGTTTCTTGGGATTACAATAATTGTGACTGCTATTACCACGCAATGCAGCCACATGACATTCCACTTTATAAGTGCATCACTTAGTAGTGGCAATCCCAGTCCAAATTGCCACCATAACTCAAATACTAGCTATATATTCATCACAATCTCAACATTTCAGGACAAATGCTACTTACTTAAGGGTACATTGTCTGAACTCAGACCACCAAATAAGAAAAGTTTCCCATCTGCCACAGGAGTCAACGTATGCCATGATCTGTCTCTTGGTTTTTGTCCATTTGTAGCAATTCTAAGTAGAAGAGCAACCAAAAGTGCAACTGCTTATATAATTCAAACAAATAAATCCCAAATAATTACTATGATTATTACAGCATGGGGGATGGGTGTGAGGAAGTATTTCCTAAAGCAGCTTATGTCATATAAATTGTTTATTTCATTTACTGCTGAAATTTATAGATTCAAAACAACTAGGATTCAAGCACTCCTCTGAGCCTTCTTCGGTTGACAACTCAACTAAACCAGGAAGTAAGGGGCCATGTTATAATCACCAGTTTCTAATCTGCAACTTAATAAGTAACACACACCCAGAGGTTTCTCTTCATTTATTTATATATTTATTTAGGAAATTTATTTGCCACCCATCTCATATCCAACTAAATCTATATGATGGTTAATATGAATTGTCAGCCTGACAATCTAATGTATAACTAAAAATAAATATCATTTCTCTGTAAAAATTCTTAGAAGCTTCATCTAAGAAATCCTTGCAGTTTAATAAAATCATAAGATATGTTTTGTTGGCCTAGATATTTTCTTCACTTTTAAATTTTACAATTTAAAAAACCTCTATTTTAAATTAAAGCAATTTACAACAGCAAAAGAATGGATCATAGCAAAATCAGTCCTTGATAGTGTGACTGAGGAACCTTAACTTTAAGTGTTTTTGCATTTATATTTAAGTTGACTTTTTATCCTCTGAAAATTTCATCCACATAATATGCAGAAATCCATCTATAAATTATACATTTGCTATTACCATAAAAATATTATTATATGACATTAATAGAAATAGTAGTGATTTATTATCAAAAAGCAAGAAAATGTTCAAAACTAAATTGCATTTAGCTAGGGTATTTATATACAACAGAAAACGACATCAAAGAAAAAAAACTTACTTTCCTGACCAAACCCAGGTGTCTAAATTCAGAGAATGTAAATCATTCATCCTTGTTTGCTATTTAAAAAATACAACATCCATTTTATTTTAAAATAAAATATAGTATCAAATTCAGTTTACAAATTTCTCATATAAAAAATTTATCTAACTGTATCAATTAAGAATATGTATATTATGGTTAACAAGAACATGAAGAAAAGAAATAGTATTGTTATGTAACTGTCCTCATACTATTTCCATTCTGTTATGTTCATTTGAATTATGAACCAAATCAAATTAAACTATTTAGCACAAAGTTTCAAGTGACTATTCACACCAACTCAACTAATTCCTACTAGACGAGTGTATGTGTGGTCAAATTCCATTTACAGTATTTTTCAGAACACACAGATAAAGTATTTTAGAATTTCTGGTTTTGGATTGAAGGGCTTCATCTTTGAAGCCTTTCAAACAAATACTCCTTCCTTTTCTGGTGCATGATTACTTGCTGCCATTATCCAGAATGAGCAGCAGGAACACTTTAAACCCACTTAGCAGCTGCTGGACAGCTTTACATATAAAAATATTAGACTAGATGACAACAGTCTCATTTAATATAGTGAACATTCTACTTTCCTATTCTTCAATAATAAATTTTAAGTCTTTGATGACTAAATTTTGGAATCAAGCTACAGCCAGAGGAAAAGTGAGGGGAAAAATTCCTCACAGCAATATTTTAAGTCTCTTTTTACTTCAAAAAGATATATTTTTCCTTTCCTGCACTAAAACATTCTTCTCATAAAAAAATAAGTGGGCACTGAGTACAAACCAAAACCCGTCCTCCAAAAACATAGCCTGTATTTCCTATAACTGCACATGAGTGAGCTGCTCGAGGCTGAGGTGCAATTCCACGCTGCAAGCAAGAGAATAAAAGTAATCAGAATATGCCTACAACAAACATGTTGTGTCACCAATGCACCTGGCTATATCTATACACAGAGTTACAACGCTTACTTTAATTTTTGGCTGATACCAAGTTTGAGTACTTGTATCAAAAACATGGACATCATTGTGCCATCCCCAAAATATTTGACCTTCCTAAAAAAAGTAAAAGACATTAGAAGTAGTAGTAGTAGTAATAATTAAAAAAACACAATAAAAGCACTAATAATAAATCAGCTTCTATTTTTTGCTTGGAATTAAATCTTATCTTACCCAAAATGCATCATGAACATCAAAACAGTCACTTAGCTCATTTTGTTTCCTACAGCCATAACCACCAAAGTAGATTAACCTGAAATAATTGGAATTAAAATTACAAATTAATTTCTCTGCAATAATCCTAAAAATACTATAGTTCTGCCCTTTCATTTTCCACAAGACTTCTCAAATGTCACCTGTAACAAATGTAATCTGTTTATTTGCCTTATATGTATCCTCAACTCTACATAAATAAGAAAGACATCCAAAGTATACTACTTTTCTGTCAGCAATGCACTGACAAAATCAAGAGAAAAACTAATTCAATATTCAAAATGCTTTATCTTTTAAAAAATCCTAAATATTACAGCCTATTGTTATTTGCTTATAATGTAAGTGTTGTTCGTAGTAGAATATCCCACTGATAAATGTTATCAAACCATTAAGTTATCAGATATTTTTTCATCAGCTATCACTTTCCTCCCCATTTATGAAACCATTTATGGAATTACCTGTCTTTATACACCCAGCAAGCAAGCTTGTCACGTGGTGTAGGAGGCTGACCTTTAAAGTCTGCAATTTGCTTCCATACATAAACTCCATTTTTTGTTCGCAAATTAACATGATAGAGCTTTAAAGAAAATTAAAATACTTTAAATATACAATATTATTCTATAAACATAAGTGCTAATGAAAAAAAGATAGTGAATAGAAAAATCAATATTCCATTACTATTTTAATGAAAAGGATTAAATTCTTTTATTTCCAATATTTAAATAAGCATTTGGGCTAACAACATTCAGACATCTTCTAATTGTGAAATTATGATCTGTTTTTGAACTGATGCTCCTTTTCAGGCCAAATTCTAGTAATGAAAATGCTTAGTAGTTGCAGTGAAGTGAAACTAGCTGCAAATTTAATGCCCATGGTTTTCAGAAAAAGCAAATACTGGAAATGAAATTTTCCTCATTGCATGGATCTACAGAAACAAGTTACTGGTCTTCCAAGTAATGTTAGTGAAACCAAGGTATCCCAGACTAATACATTCTAATTTAAAGTATGAAGATCTGATGGCCTTAAAAGGCCTTAGGTTAAAGCCTTAGAATTTTTAATGATGCTTCTAAATATTTTTTTCTTCCGTTCAGTCATGTCTGATCCTCTTAGATCAGGAGTGTCAAACTGGCAGCCTGAGGGCCGGATGCATCACGTGCAGGCCATGCCCACCCCAGCTTTGCGAAGGCAAAAAACTTTGTGAAGCGTCATGTGATGGCAACATGATGCTGCGAGTTTGACACCCATCAAGTCTCCACAGTTTTCTTAACAAGGTTTTTCAGAAGTGATCTGCCATTGCCTCCTTCCTAGGGCTGAAAGAGTGACCGGCTCAAGTTCACCCAGCTGGTGTTGTGTCTGATGCCTTAATTACTACACCACAGTGGTTTTCTCCTAAACAGTCAATAAAGTCCCACTACTATCAAATGGTAGTTCTGTTGGTCATCATTCACCTGGAAGTGATATCAAGATGTAATTAACATTGGTAGTACTTACATTTAGCATACAAGAATTAACAATGCTAATATTCATTCTGTGAGATATGTGATTTTTATTTCCCATACAGCATTTATGTCATATATGAGAAAGATTCTACTGTCCAATGAAAAATAAACTATGCCATATGAGGTATTCAAGCACCTAGATATCCCAAAATTATTATCTGAATGCTGATTAGTCTCATAAACTCTATCTGTGAAAAATCCCAAATTCAGATCTTATTCTTGACATTTCTTGATCATTATAAATTCTTACTATATGTTTTTAAGTTTTAATATAGCTACAACAATGAATCATAAAAACATAAATGTGAAACACAAACAGGGTAATACATAAAAACTTGGAATAATTATAAATATATAAAAAGATACAGTTCAGTTTTAAACAAATTGAACCATATTTTTCACCATTTAAGAAATTTCTTATTTTGTTGGGAAAATTTTTAACAATGAAAGGAATCCAGTACCCGATTGCTGTATCCTTTGTCATCAAATCCTCCAAAGATATAGAGCTTCCCATTAATGCAAGCTCCACAGCTTCCAGACATAGATGGAGGTAACTCTCCTTTCATTAGATGCATTGACCTGCAATTCAGGCAATACAGAATGTACTTTTAACTTTGGTCAGAGAGTATGAGAAACAGATAGAAGAAATAATACTTTAAGTACTTCGAAATAATACTTAATAATTTTGTCGAAAAATGTTATCTACCTCAATCTATATCATTCTCTTCCAGTCATTATACATTAGTATTCCCCAACTTGATGCCCATCAGATATGATCATTACATGTCATTATTTTCAGGCAACATAAGGTATAAGTAAGTTGGGGGGAATTATTTCATCACAATCAGGTAAATACACTGAAAACAATAGCAACATTCTTACTTGCTAGTCCAATACTTTCTGACTCATTCCTAAAGGAGAACAGAACCTTCTAGTTACAATAGCCTCTGAGAAGGAAAAGAATTATCACTGCTATCCATTTCCAAATGCATTAAAATCATATAAAAATTAACAGGATTCTTTTATACAGTGTAGGAAATCTAGGATTGGTTTGTCCAGTTACTCAAGTTACCTGAATTTCCACAAAATACTGAACCATAAATTGTTCCTGCTGTGACCTAGAACTAGTCAGTCATATTTCAACTTATTTTGGAATAGAAATCTAGCTTTAAAACCATATTTCTTTTTCAATGCTAAATTAATTAAAAGAACAAGGAAGTAAAAAGCTTATTTAGCTAAAATAATAATTTCAACAAATAGTTTCTCATATAAAGTATCTTCTGATAAATTAACAGTACAGTAAATAATGTAACTTACCATAATCCACTGTTAATTTCATAAATCCAAAGTTCATCATTTGGTAAATAAACTTCATTTTCTTCAATAGACTATGCAGAAAAAAACAGTAGTTCTGACATTTTTATTTTCAAAAAGCCACATGTATTTCTGAATACTTTCCATTTCAAATTCTACCTCTATAATAGATAACTTGGCCTGCTGGAGCATTGTTTTAGTAATCATAAAGCATACACATTATTTTCCTTTCATTTACTATTAATTGCATGCATAACTCAATATACCATTCATTAGACTTTTGTTGGGAAGGAAATTTCAAGTGGCAAATCAATGAAATCATAGAAAGTGACACTGCAGATCTTAGCACATTTTAAAGGTACTTAGTAGTATACTTACATAAAATTTATGCCTGCAAGAATTAACAGAAAAGTAGTATATAAAGAATTAGTTGAAAATTATAATAATCTCACTGCAAATATTGCCAATATCCCAGCAGAACTAGGACATTTATTCCATAAATATAAAAAGTTTTGCATTTATGACACACATTATCATTAGCGATCTTGTATATTTTGCCATTTCCAGAATACCAAAACCCAATAGTGATGGTAATAGATATCCTTATTCCAAATTAACTCTAATGAAATAATGCTCATAAAAGCAGCAAAGGAAATCCTTTACGTTGCAATGAATTATTATAATAATAAAGGCAATATATTTAGTGGAATAGAGATTGTATTTCGTTTTCTTGAAGGGCAGGAAAAGACTGGTGGCTTGATAGTTTGGTCATGAGTAGCTTGTACAAATGGGGAGAAACACATCCTAGCCATATTGATAATCTCCCTTATTGTAACAGTAACAAAGTTGGAAGGAACCTTGGAGGTCATCTAGTCCAACACCCTGCTCAAGCAGGAGACCTGTACTAGGGATTCGAACCGCCGAACTGCCAACCTTAAGCCAGTCACATCCTGGCTGTTTCACCTAAATAAAAAAATGATAGACCTCAGATCTCCTCCCATCATGCTATATTCTCAATATCTCGACTAAAAATAATTGAAATTAATTGGACAAGGGGTTAACTTACATCGTCTGCTATTCTAAAACAGGAGACCAAGTCAAGACAGCTCCGACTGACAGTCACAAAGAAAAATGTGATATGTCATCAATGATCATAGTGTTCATCTACAAATGGGATTAAGATAATTTGATACTCTCATTTGCTTGGAGATGCACAAATTGTTATCGGCTTGACCTGCCAGCCATTTGGCATAAAACTAATCAAGTCAATGGAAGCACACAGTACTCACTTGCTTTACTCTTGATACTGATTACATCAGAATGGCTGGGTTCCAATCTAACACTAAGCCAAGCCAAACCAAGCCATAAACCATGACTTTAAACCCATGACATTATAAACATGGTTAGCCCAAACACAAACATTTAAGTATTCAGTATACAAGCAGTCTTCGATTTACAACCATTCCTTTAGCAACTGTTGTTACAATGGCTTTGAAAAAGTTATAACTGGTTCTTAACCATTGCAGCACACGTGTGTGTGTGTGTGTGTGTGTGTGTGTGTGTGTGTGTGTGTGTTAGGGTGGCAAAATTTGGGTTGCAATATCCTGGGATGCATTATTCCCATCTGGCTTTCCACAAGCAAAATCAATGGGGGAAGCCAGATTTTCTTAATGACCCTGTGATTCACTTAACAATCTTAGCAAAAGATTTAATGTCAAGTTGGGTGTGACTCCTTACTTAACAATGGAAATGCTGGTTCCAATTGTGGTCTGAAGTCGAGGACTATCTGCAACGTAGGAACTCAAGACACCCACAAGGGACATTATTAATAGCTCCTGCCTCCTAGGCCTGCAATTCTGCCTCCCCAGACAAGGAAAAGAACAGTGCCACACTTTTAAGACAAAGGCGAGTTTATTATTGCAAAGCATCTGACACAACAGGTTGTCAAGCTTCTAAGGCGCCACGAGATTCTGGCGCTCAAATATAAATTCAGCCTCCTGGAGGCTGGAAAAGAGGCGGGGCCAGCTGCTGTCTCGAGGCGCCACCGTCCAATCGGGTAAACAGCTGAGATAAACACCCAACCTCCTCCTCCTCCCCCATCACGTCCAAAAGCGGCGCGTGCCCCTTTTTCTTTCCCGCCCATTCTGCTCTTGAAGGAGGAGCGACGGCGAGCTTTCTCTTTAAAATAACACGGCGGAGGGGGAGGGGGAGGGCGAGGTAAAGCGAACTGCTTCTCTCGCCCCTCCCCCCGTGATTTCTTCCATTGTGCGGTTAATACGAGACTGCTTTTTTTTTCTTTCCCACACGTATTTGTCCAACCATTCGGCTTCCCCGTCGACCCTAATTTCCTTACCACATATCCCCCCCACACATAAAGACAATTCCCATCGACCACGGCGCAATGCCCGCTCCGTTCCTCGGCCACGCCGAACTCTTCAAGAGGAGGATCCGCCGCCATCTTAGTGCGGGGTGGATTAGGAGAGAATGAAGTTTATAAGCCCAGTCGCCGTCGCCGTGGCAGTCTCCTCAGCAACCGCGTCCGGAGCCGTCTCCCCCTCGCTTCGAACGCCAGAGGAGCGTGGCTGCGTTGTTGACAACGCCCCCTGCCGTTGGCAGAGAAGGGCGCAACCAGAGCGGAGGCCTCGGCTGGCTGAGCAGATCGGAGCAGAGGGACGTTTTCCTATCCTTCGAAGTGCGCAGCTATTCAATTTACGTACTTAGTTTTTTGGGATTTCAACAGTAGGCTGAAGAAGAACGAATACATTGTTCATTTGCACGATGCATTACTCCATATAACAAAGTAAATCGAAGATATTCACAGCCAAGCTGTGAGCACTGTGCAAATGCATTTGCATTATGTGTTTTGGATAATAAACGTCAACTGGCTGGTAAATGTAAAATGTACATTTTCAATTGTAGTCGCTCCTAAAACCAAGAATTAGTGTGAACTAATTCTTCCCCAGGCAATCTTCACATCCTCATGGATTATTGAATGACTATGATGGGAGAATTTAAACATTAGAAGAAATTAAATCCATCCTAAATAGTACTCTCCCATGGTACATATTCATTTTTGTTCATCCATACAGTACTTTTAAATTAAAAATATGCTTAATATAGTCCTGAATATCAGTACCTTAATGCATAAATATACCAAATAAAAACTATTATATTTAATAAAATTTATAATAGCAAAGAAACACATGTATCAAAATACTAAATAATGTAAGACCTAATAGATCAAAATTAACTAATAAACATTTTGATAACTTTGTCTTGAAAACATGTTGCAGATGAACTTGTTCTTGTGAACATGCTGCCCTAAATCTTATCTACAAATTTATCAGCCAAAAATTATAGTAAAATTTTTTAAAATAAATTTTACTGTCCCCATTACTGACAGATACCAAATGCTGATGCACTTATTAAATAACCCTGTTTATACATGACATCATCACAAGTTGGTAGAGGAAAATCCACAATCACTGATTTGCAAGTTTTGATAGAAGCCTAGATCAGTAGGTTTGGTTATTTGTCAAATCTTCAGTCCAGGTTTTGCAAAAACTCAACAGTATCCGATTGCCTGGCCTGATTGAATTGATCCATGTAATCAGAGACTGGTGCATACTGTAATCAGCAGCTCTTATTTCACCTTGCCTCTTCTTCCAAGAACATCACAGCTCAGCTTCTCCCACCCCCCCCACCACCTGTTGGTGAAGCTTAAAAAATAGCTGATAGGTAAGTTGCAGGGAGAAACAAGAAGCCCTGTATTTAAAAGTAGTCCCTCAGCACTACTACCTGTCAGCTCTTGTCAGGCTATTTTAAAAAAGGGGTTCTTCTGAAACAGGGATAAACTTATTTAATTAACCCAAAAAAAAGGTTAGGCAGGAATTGCCTGGTGGAGGAGTCTCCCTTCCTTTGTCTTGTGCATGCTCCTTTATGTCACTTGTAAATCAGATGAAGAAACTCTTTTCCTTCAAAGCTTCTTCAGCTCTGACAGGATAGTGGGGAATGGAAGGGAGCAGCTTCTTGGATGAGAAGAGAAATGTCTTCAAAGAAAAAAAGAAAAGAAAAATCAAAGTCCAGTTGCCTCCTGAAAAATGCACCTTTGGGAAAAGAAGTGGAGGATTCTTTTTTGAATCCTCCACAACTTGAATGGTTGGACAGAGAGGAGGGGGTCAACCTATTCTCCAAAGCCCTTTAAGGCCAGACAAGGAACAATGGATGGAAACTGACCAAGGAGAGATTCAACCTAGAAATAAGGAGAAATTTCCTGAGTGAGAACAATCCACAAGTTGCCTTCAGAACTTGTAGGAGCTTCATCACTGGAGGCTTTCAAGGAGAGATTGGACTGCCATCTGTCAGAAACGGTGTAGGTTCTCCTGTTTGGGGGCGCGGGGGGGGGGAAGGTTGGACTAGATGACCTCCAAGGTCC
>JANHFM010010351.1:0-10262 GCA_032468115.1 Grayia smithii | reverse complement strand
CTCCTGTTTGGGGGCGCGGGGGGGGGAAGGTTGGACTAGATGACCTCCAAGGTCCCTTCCAACTCTGTTAATCTGGATCTGGAATCTGCGTTGCCCCATATTCCTAAAATCCAGCGTCTAGGGTTGGTGCCCTCCAGATACCATCAGCAGCCAATAAACTGATTACAATTCATTCAGCGGATTTGCGTAGATAAAACCCGTCAATGGTAGAAAGGCTGGCTGCCTTTACTGAAGAACCGCGACGGTAGAGCTGCTTTCATCACCGACTTGGCGAGACATTCGGGGTGGAGCTCAGGGGGAGGAGTCGCGTCGTGGCGCCAACTGTTCAAGATGTCTGCGGAAAAGCTGAGAAGTAAAGTGGGCGCTGCTTTCAAAATGCACGGCCTGGTCCTCCGCGCGTGAGTAGTAAAAAAAAAAAAAGAAATTCCCAAAATGTTTTAATCTGAATACCGGTGATCATTCTGAATGGCTATTTCTGCTTAAGGAAACTATAAACAAAACACGATGGCTAAACCAAAATCAAACCGCTAGATTAATGTGTTGACTGAACCAGGCTAATCTGTTAAACCATTTTTTGCTTTGCTTTAACCACTGTGGTTTGTTAATCTTGGTTTACAGTATCACGTGTACTTAAAGCAAGCTATAACTTCTCAAATGTAATAACTTGTATGTTGCCTGACTCCCAATGACTGCAGATCCCAACAGTCAAATCAAAAATTTAAAAATAAAATAGAAACTGGCAAGAGACCAGATGGTATGAAAAAGTGTTCAGAAGGAACTATTTTTAGTTAAAGGAATAGAGCAGTCACATTATATGTAAGTACATAGAGTTTTCCAACTGGACAACTTTCAGATGTATGGACTTCAACTCCCAGAATTCCCTGTCCAGTCATGTTTTGAGAAACACTGACAGATACAGTACATTTATTTGTACTTAATACTTATTCTGAGTAATGCATTTGATTGATTCTCTCAAGATGTTGCTGAGCGTAAGTTCCTTTTTGCATACCTCAGTTGCATGTTTAATAAAAAATAAACTACTTAATAGTGGACATGAACCACTTAAATACATAAATACTATTAAATAGTGTAGCATAGTGGATTGAACCCAATACAAATAAGTTTGTTGTGTGATCTTTGAAAATTGGGTCCACTAAATTAATCATAGTTCAGTAAAAAATTGGTAAGCATGTTTTGTAAACACAACCTTAAGAATTTTGTAATAAAGATAATTAGAAGTTGAAGATTTAATTTTCCAAATAGGAGAAAGGTATGTTGGATATACTGTATTTGCCACCTGAGTTATTTGTAAAAATAATAAAGGTGGGGATACAAATAAATAAATCGGAAGGTATTGGACAGCTCTTACCTAGGCAATGATACTAACTTCTTTTTAATGATTCTGTTATACTTTTTAATGATCCTGTTATACTTGTTGAAGAGTAACAATTACTCTTCAACATGGAAAGTTGAGTGAAATAAAACACCATCCTAAGCTAAGTGCTCCTACATTTATCTTTGAGAAATTGAAATAACTTCTTTAGGTCAATATCCATTCTCTAAACTGCAGCTACTATCAAAGCTTTGTGCAAATTGAAAGTCATGATTAGTATTCCATCAGTGAATTGATCTGACCACTGCAGCATATTATCCATATTTACTGTAAAGAATATTAAGCTGTGACTATCTAGGAAAGACACCAAGTTTATCTGAATGGCTAGAAAAATACTCAAGATGATTGATCTGGAAAAGTTTCATATTAATATTTTTCTTTTTTGTAAGTGTATATCATGTTTTGGGGGAAGTAATCTGAATATTTATTACTAATCATTAGGGAGGCTACAAAGTATCTCACAGAAGCTCTTCAAGCAACTAATGAAGTGGAACTAGAAGACATGATAGAAAATATAATTGATGCTGTTGAAAAACAGTCTTGTAAGTAAATTTTCAGTTTTCTTAATGTTTGAAAAATAATAAAAAATTGTCTTAATTGTTGGAAGCAGCACTGTAGAACTGTGGTGTTCATAATGTGTGGTATATTGTGTGATATATCACATTGAAAGCTGCTGGCCTGTCTGTCCTACATAGAGGCTATTATAGTCTTTATACTGCATATTGCAGATGACTCCTGTTTTTCCCCCTCTTTGGGCTATTGCATCTTTTGGTTTATTTAAGATGTTCTGAAAGATTTTATATGGTTTGTGTGCAGCCCTGAGCACCAACAAGCAGTCAGAAAATATGATGAAAACTTAATCTCACAATTCAATCACAAAGTCAGCTGAGATACTGAACATTCTAGATCAAGCCAAATCCAGAAATGTTAGGGATTGCCTGGAAGCTTGTCATGAAAACAGTTCAGTCATCAATAGCCACATAGAAACAAGCTGTGTTTACACAACATTCAAAAGAGACAATGAAAACTCTAAGAAGGAAACAAAAAGACCAAACAACATTTCTTGGCTGCAGTCCCCATCTGCAGTGATCTTGGAGCCCAGGAAAATAAAATCTGTCACTACCTCCATTTCTCTCTGCTATGACCTGTCTGTCTTGGGTGGCCTTGCACGGCATATCTCATAGCTTCATTAAACTACACAAGCCCCTTCAACCAGTAATCCATGAAGGGGCTTAATACATTAGTCACCTCCAGAATGATATGCTCCCATTAGGGCCCCAGACCAGTTGGCAGAGCCAGATCTTCAGGCCCTTTTAGAAGGTGATACAGATTTGTTCTCTGTTTATATATACCGTAGTAATTTGTCCTGCCAGATTGGTGGGGGTGTGGTTTTCTCTTTGGAAGTTCCTTGATTAGGGTATTCTATATGCATAACTTACAGCTGTGGGGGTGCAATGGTTAGAATGCAGTACTGTAGGCTACTTCTGATGACTGCTAGCTGCCAGCAGTTTGACAATTCGAGTCTCACTGGCTCAAGGTTGACTTGCCTTCCATCCTCAGTAAAATGGTCGGTAAAATGGGGAGCCAGATTGTTGGAGGCAATATGCTGACATATAAACCGCTTAGAGAGGGCTGTAAAGCACTCTGAAGTGGTATATAAGTGCTGTTACTAACTATTTTGAGCATTAGAGGTCATGTATTCTAAATGTATGCAGTGCTACCTATCATTTACTTTGAAGAGATTTAATACCATTTAAAATTATTTTTTCTGTCTCTAATTGCATAGACTACCAGTTCAATATTTTGGAATGTTCTTTTCAGTGTCATGCAACATGATTGAAAGGTCCATGGTGGAAGCAGCAGTCTTGGAGTGCAGCAGATCAATAGATGAAACAATGTATGTTAGCTTCCTTTATTTTAAAACAAATACCACCAGGAGGAGTTGTTTTTTTGTGGTCACATTGTTAATTGTCCTGCGTCTGTCTTCCCCTATTGATATCTGGATTTAAAACTCATTAACATTCAGTTTTTTCTCTGGTGAATAGACCTCCTAGAGAGTTTTAACATTAAAATGTTTCTAATATTAATATGCTATGTCTAGAAGCATTATGGCTTAAACCAGGGAGTATAGATGATAATATTTTAAAAGGAAATTGTTTTGGAAGTATCTGTATAACTTTGTGAATGCAAATATGTTTTTTTGTACTACAAATGATTTTATTTGCTTAGGGACTTTACAGTAGAGGTGTGGTGCTATGTTACATATTGTTTTAAATATTTTTAAGATGCTACAAAGAATCTGAGGTCATTTCCTGAACTGGCAAAAGGACCAAACAAATTATTATTTAATTTACAAGAAAACTATATAAATACTTTAAAATAGTTGAAATAGTATTTAATTAAAACAGAATGCAAAATAATTGATTTATAAATGTAAAAACAGATTATGTTAGGGTAGAGTTTTTCAAAGGATGCATATTTTTATTGCAGAGAACATATTTTCAACATTATTGGAGCTTTTGATATTCCACGATATATTTACAATTCTGAACGAAAAAAGTTTCTCCCGTAAGTTTTTATTATATAATTGTTAAACAGTTTAAATTTCAACTACTTTCACATTTTAAAGTTATGTAAAATTTATTTCCTATTCCTTTATAAGAAACAGTTTTATTTTAAACAGTGTTCTATTTACTTTCAAAAATACATTTTTTACCCGTCTAAATTTATTTCAGCCTTTCTATGACCGACCACTCTGCACCTAATTTATTTGGCTCTGCCAGGGATAAAGCAGAATTGTTTCGTGAACGTTATATCATTTTGCAACAGGTACGAAAAATGGAAAGAAGTTTTAAGTTCACTTAGTGCTTAATCATAAAACAAAAGTTTTTGTTGAGAAAACATGTATACTGTGAAACTGTTCAGTTTGAGAGAACGAGTCACTCAGAATCTAGCTTACTTCAAGGGAGACTTTTATTCTGGTATTTATAAATTATAAATTACAGTCCTAAATATCCTTGCTGAGAGCTTAGATGCTTCTTATGAATATAGATCAATTTCTGGGTAGGAGTTCATTGGTTAGTCTGTTACTGAGTTTTAGAGAGTAGCTGTACTATTGCACAGTTGTTATGTCTGCGCAGGCATGAGCAGAGGCTTGTCCTTCTGCCACACATGTGCAGGATATATTTTAAAGTAATTGGAAAAAGACTGACAGGCTCCTTTAAAAAGGAGCTGTTAGCCGGAAGCGGCATGTTGATTTATGCTGAGTTTTATCTAAAAACTCAGCATAAACCAATGTTGCTGGAAGTCTGGCTCGTCATCTGTGTTCCTACCCACAACATTCCATTGGCGAAGAGAGAGGAGGGATTGCTGGGTACTGAGCCAATGTAGGGATAAAAGAGCATTTGTGAATGAAAAGAGGTGTTAAAGACGGCGAGGGCCCTTATTGCGCCCCAACCCCTGCAGACAGTTCCTTGGGACATATTATTAAGTAGATTGAGGGAACATTATGCTCCCCGACCATCTTGCATTGCTAGAAAACACGCTTTTTACCAAAGGGACCAGGCGGAGGATGAGTCTATCATATGGCAACCATTCGAGTTTCTTTTACAGGGGTGGGATAGTCACAGTAGGGCTTATTCAACTGCCCTTTTGTGTTTGAAGTTCAATGAAGTCTAAAAGCCATGAAATTACTTTTTCTGAATATTACTGTTGAATAAGAATTTGAGAGTAGTCCTGCCTGAAAAAAAATCACTGGAATCATAATTTCATGTTGCTTTTCTTTTTAATTGACTCATATTTATTATTGTGCAGAGAACCCATAGGCATGAATTGTTCACACCATCTGCTATTGGCACACAAACAGATGAAAGCAAAAGTAAATTTCAGGTAAAATAAAAATGCTAATGATACATACAACTAAACTGACCTCAATCCTTCGAGTAATCTTCCCTGCAAGATGTCTTGGACTGTATTTCCCATAAATTTAAGCCAGTGTGGGAATGATTGGTGAGTGAATTCAACCCTTTGGGAAGGCCTTTGATTGGATGGTTAGGGTTGGAGAAAACTTTTTGAATTTTGGCGGATGTTTTATTGTACCAGCAAAGATCTACTGAAGACTTTGAAAAAGATGGACAATCTTTTGATGTTTGTGGGCCACACATCATTGGGGAGTAGCTGAGGACTGCATAGGAGTTGGGACCACAAGTGGTTGGGGCTATTTTTGGAGTGATCTATTTTAATTGTATCTCACCTAAAAATGGCAGGTTTTGCTTCCAGTTTTTGGGAATCATGGGGGAGGGGGTTGGTTTCCAAGGGCCACAAAAAAGTCTTAGAGGTCACGTGTGAGCTACCTCTAATGTAGTTCTTACTAATCTGGTGTGTCTTGATTCCAGCTCAAAACTGTAGAAACTCTTTTGGGCAGTTCTGCCAAAATGGGAGAAGTGATTGTTCTTGGCATGATCACCCAGCTTAAGGAGGTAAGCTCTGTGGTAGCAGTGATCTGCTGTGTTATATTCTGATGGTGACAGATAGGATTTATGTTGACTACGAAAGAGAAGAACATTATTTCTAAATATTAACATTATTTGTTTGTTTTGTTTTGTTTTGTTTCCCACCTTTATGATTTTTTTCAAGGCAGCAAATATATCAGGTCTGGTGCCTTATCCACTAGATCAAACTGATAAAAATAATTATTGTTAAATAGATGTTGGGAAAAGGTAGGAATATGATCTTAGCTAGTGAGCAATTACTAAAACTGAGTTTTAATGGGTTTCTTTCCCCAATCTTTTCAAGGGAAAGTTTTTCTTGGAAGATCCTACTGGAGTTGTGCTATTAGACCTTAGTAAAGCAATATCCTTTATCTGTATATACAGTATGGACAAGAGCTTTATCTTTTAGTTAAATTAGCATATTTTGCAATGTGGGAGTTTAAGATTTTCATCTAATTACGGTAGATGTTAAATGATAAGTTACAATTTATGGTGATAAGGGTTCTATTTTTAATATTAGATTGGGATAGATAGCAACTTATTTTTGTTCAACCTTAATTTTTGCCTATCAACTTTGTGCTATTGCACAATTAATTTATTACAAATGGTTATTTCAAATTTGGTTTACCTAAATATTTATTTATCTAATACATATTACCCTTAACTATTAATACCAGTTCCACAGTGGTTTATATACAGAGTCATGTTTTGTTTTAACAGAAGGTAAGAGTTCTGTAATGAATTATATATATATATAAAATCATGATCTAGTTTTTAAAAAAATGAAATAAAACAGATTGTGTATAATCAGTTTTGCTAATTTAATTACATTACTTCATTCTTTAATTACATACTTCATTACTTTGTGATCCAGCATGTTTCTGGGAATCTGATCTATAATTTTGTTCAACTCATGTACAATTTTCCTTACTCCTGTTACATGTAAATCACATACAGTACATGATACCCATAATGATAGGTTTCAGGTGCTGCATTAAACCATAATGTGAAGTATATGGTTTGGCTTAGTAATTCTAGCCATTTATTTTATAAATCATTGTTTATGATTCAGTGCAATGAATCATGGCTTATTTAGTTAACAATAATTAAACAAGCCATAGCTTAACTTAACCAGTCAGTATATTCTAAGTGGTACTATAGAGTATAAATCTGACAGAAGATTCTGTGCTAATTCTATATTTGAAGTTCTTGTTCATGCTTTAAATTGATTGTTGTTTTTTACTGGAAAAGAAGCTTGAATAGAAAAGGCTAAAAATAGTTGTTTTTCTACTCAGTGGAGTTTTATGTAACTGGTTCAAGAAGACACTTGTACTGTATTACATTTCCTTTATGAGGAAAATGGCAAACCTAATACGATAGCAACATTAAAATGTTCCAAGAATATAAACATTTTGTGAGCCATTTTTAAATTTCTTTTCCTTTTTTTCCTTTTTAACGATCCTGTAATCCCTTAATTCACCATAGAATTGGAGCGTCTCAATTGTTCAACCTTCCGAGTGGAAGGCAAGTGTCTTCACCATTAGGCCACCATGCTGCGGTTCCATTTCTTTTTTAATAATAGTTATATATTCTGGATGTATAATTTTGGGGAAAAAATGCCCTGATACTTAATGCTAAGGTTAATTTTGTAAAAAATAAAATAAATTGGATCGGAGATGCCTCACTGAAAGCTGACTGGTCATACTTATCTTACTTTGTTTTCTGATGTTGGTCGTTTTCCCCACTGACCAGTTCACTCATTATGCTTAGTTATGCTTAGGATACTGCTCACAAAATATTTTCTATAGTTTGCAAAATTCAGGGTCACTGAAACCTTTTTCTGGGTTATGCAAATTCAAATGAATAAGTATTTTAAAATGTATGCATTTCAATTTTTAATTCAGATATAGCTCACTGAAACCAATGCTCTTTGGGGTCCTCAAATTGTTTCTAAGAATATAAAGGGGTCCTGAGACCAAAATGTTTGAGAACTGCTGCTTGAGACTGATTTATTGCAAGTCATGACTGTACACTGTGGATTCTAGTAAGCTGGAAACAATATCGTGCATTTGGTTATGAAAATTATTTTGCAAATTACGGTTTATAGGTAATATTGCTTTGCCAGTTCGCAAGGCTTTAGAAGAATATATTCACTATTTAATCATTTAATGGATAAGTATGGTATGTTAATCATGGTAGATTTCTACCATGAAATCTTAGAAGCAAAAACCATGTATTTTTGATGAGTTTTCAACTGAAGGAACATTTGACTAATTGGTTTTGAGCAACTGCTTTCAAAATATTCTGATTACATTTGAGTCTCAAAAAAAAGTGTGAGATTTAGATTGACATTTCTCCTTTTGAAATGATGACAAACATACCAGGAGTTTTGCTTACTTTATTCCACAGGTTGGTACGAAGATGAAGTATTTCATGTCACTGCTTTTGGATTTCCACCTACAGAACCTTCTGCTACTACTAGGTATTTTTCTTATTTCCAATAACCTCAGGAAGGATGATCAGTGCTTATGGAGGAAAAAAGTCATCAGCTATGGACATGAAAATGGAATAATTGTGGGATAAAAAATCCCAAGGTTTACAAAAATACTTACAAAAGAAACTTTAAGGAGGAAGTGATCTTAAAAAAAGAAAGTTCCATAATTATTCAGCAGGACAGAATACTGACTGAGAATTAAAACCCCGTATGAGTTAAAGGAGGAATGGATTACAATATGCTGTATAGAAAAAGAGAGAAATAAAAACAGAGAAGGTATACAGTAGAAAGAAGTTTATTGGATTGGCATGATATCCGTTTATATTGAGTAGAAGTTTCATGATCAAAACTGAAGAAACTTCTTATATGAGAAGTGAAACGTCTTCTCAAGGAAAAACAAAATCCATTTGCTTTTTGAAAAAGCACCTTTGGGATTTTTTCCAGATGTTTCCAAGTGTTTCCAGATTCAAAACTGAGAGTTGCCCATAGTCACCATTTGGGAAACCTGAGATTGTAATATCATTAAAATTGGATATAAATAACTGTACGTTATTATTCCCCCTAAAAATAAGCTTGCAGCAAAAAGGAATGTTCCTGCTTTTTAATTTTGGAGTGAAACATTTTAAAATAAAACTATTAGAGCAGATTATAATGCAAGTAGAGTATATTGCCCTTTTTTCAAGTTGGAAATTTTATTTATTTTATTTATTAAATTTATTTGCCACCCATCTCAACACAAGGCGATTCTTGTAGCAGCAGTTGGCTTATGACAGATTGTAATGTGGTTCATATTGAATACCACAAATTTGAAATGGATTGAAAAAGCCTGGTAACTTTATTACTTCAGATTTGACAAAGTTTAAAACAATTTTTAAGCAGTAGGATAGGGAGGCAAGTAAGACAACTCTGTCCAATCTTTATTACTATAAACCAGGGGTACTCAAACTTTTTAAACAGGGCCAATTCACGGTTCCTCAGACTGTTGGGGGGCCGGACTGGCTGGGTGGGCATGGCTAGGTGGTCATGTGCCTGGTGTTCTGACCTAGGCTTCCTGATACAGTAAAAAGCACACAATTAGTCCCAAAAACCCTTTTTATTTAAATGGCTGTGAATTCTGTCCATTCACAGCCTTTTCATTCTCATTCTGTTCCTTCACAGATGAGTCACAAATAGTTGTAAAGAGTCCGACAGAAGTCTGCCACAATCCTTCAGATAAGGCTGATAAGCACCACCTTTATCTCCCTTGACACGCTGCCAAGACTTAATTGGAAATTAGCTTTCCAAGGCCACACAGAACACAGTCAAAACGAAACTGCAGAATTTAAACCGGCCAGAACGAACAACATTGATTCCTGCAAAGGCTCACATGCCTTTGCTCCTCCTTTATGTCTTACGGGAGGGGATAATCATCTTCAAGCCCCACTCCCGAGTTGTCCCTTTTGTTTTAACTGTTCTTGCCTTCTGGCAGCTCTGCGCATACGCATACTGGGAACGGGCTCCCCCTGTTCCTCTGCCTTGCTGATGTCCGGCTTTGGAGGCTCTGGAGTCTGCACATAACTCCCAGATGGTCCTGGTCCCATCTCTGCCTCCAACGCAGAGCCATTGTCCGAGCCTTCCCCAGACACCAGGACTGGCCCATGTTCCTCCCCAGCCTCCTTACTGTCCGACTCTGCTGCCAGCTCCCCAAGCTGCCGGCGGACCACAAAAACTGGGTGGGCATGGCCAATTTAGCAGTCTATTAAACAATACACACAAACTTTAATTTTTTGTGCTCCTGGGGGTAGAAATCAGGTTAGTGAAGGTATGTTGCTACCTTGGGGTATGTGTGAGGGACTTCAGTTTGTGTGTGCTTCTCCCTCCCTCCCTCCCTCTCTCCCTCTCTGGA
>JANHFM010010350.1:22987-33545 GCA_032468115.1 Grayia smithii | reverse complement strand
CTCTGTAGAGCTTTTTTGTCCACTACAGAGCTGCTCCCATACCATGCAAGAATGCCATATGTCAGGACACTCTCAATGGTGCTACAATATAGGACAGAAGTAGATGCTAATTTATCTTCCTGAGCATTCTCAGAAAGTACAGCCTCTTCTGTGCCTTCTTCACAAGCATGTTAACATTCATAGTCCATGAGAGGTCCTCAGAGATATAAATGCCCAGAAATTTAAAACTACCAACCCTCTCCACCTCACCATTTATGTACAATGGTAAATGTACATCTCTCTTCCTCTTGAAGTCAATTATAAGTTCTTTAGTTTTTTGGGTGTTAAGTATAAGATTATTTTCTTTACACCACAATGTCAGCCTTATACTTCCTTTCTATAAGCAGACTCAATGTTCTTATTAATGAGCCCCACTACTGTCATGTCATCTGCAAATTTAATAATTCCGTTGGTGTTATACAATGGGGTGCAGTCATGTGTATACAAGGAATAAAGAAAATGTCTTAGCACACAACCCTGGGGGGCTCCTGTGCTTAGTATCAGAGTAGAAGAATGGTGAGATCCCATCCTTACTGACTGTGGCCTAGCTATCAGAAAATCTTTTATCTACAAACAGAACCTCTGATTTATACCGAAATTGGACATTTGAAGAAACAACCTTGGGTAGAACGGTATTGAAGGCAGAGCTATAATCCACAAATAACAGCCTCACGTATGTTCCCTGTTGTTCCAAATGATTCAATACAGTATGGACAACAATAGATATAGCATCGTCAGTTGATCTATTACTCGTAGGGTATATGCAAATTGGTTGTGTGCTCTTTCTCAAAAGATACTTCAGTACTTTGACCTTTTTTGTTTACTTTTTAAGTACTTGTTTTAATAGTTTTGTGGTCTATTTTTAAATGCAAATATAATATATTTTTATTTCATATTTTTGTGAACTGCCAAAAGTCATGAAAGGTAGCAGAATTCTGATATCTATTAATCTGCTAAAAGAGTGGGGGGGGGGGAGTAAAGAGGCATTCCAGCATGGAGTCACTTCATGGATGGATACAAAAGAAGCCAGACGATTGAGGATCTCCAGAGCCCCAGACCTCACGGGGAAGGCAGGAAGGCTGGTCTGCGTAGCTGTGTCCCAGAAGCAGCCATCGTTTCAAGTGTCACAATTCTTGTGTGGCCGCACTGAAAAAGCGATTGCTGATGTGATGTGGTTGTGCAGCCCACCAACGAAGTGATCTGCTGTACTTTCCTAATGCAGTCTGTGTTGTGGAAAGTGCTGTGGCCATGCTGAAATAACTTGATCCCTTCCAGCACACAGCTGCATGGCTCAGGGATACTGAGGGAGCGTGGCTCATCCTTCTTCCCCAATATGAGATCCTGACTCTGGATATCTTCAAACAATAAGTGGGAGATAGGGAGAAGGATAAGGGGGGAGACAGGCCCAAGACCTGGGGGTGCAGTTTGGGGAAAAGATAGGTGAATGACTCTGGTGGTGGTGCTGCAGCAGCCATAACTTCAAAACCGGGTTGTAAGTAGCTTTTGGGGAAGTAGCTTTTGGGGAAGCTTTTGGGGAAGGTCAGACAGTTGCTAAGTGACTGGTCATACATCAAGAACTACCTGTACCAGCTAGTCCTAGAAGTTCTAGCCGCTGCAGCACCAGTGCAGTCCCATGAACAAAATTTGCATACTTAGGAAGTAGCTTACACTTATGACTGGTTGCAGAATCCTGTGGTCACATAATCATCGTTACAGACCTTCTCTGCTAGCTTTCAACAAGCAAAGTCAATGAGAAAATCAGCAAGGCAGATCACAACTCAAGGACTTCCTCTATTATCTGCAGTATTCTACTCTCAAATGATTAAATTGAGATAAGATAAATCTTTAAGCCTACTTATTTCTTTGTTATTTTTTTAGATGTCAAGGCAGTACCTGTGTTGGATTCCTTGGGACAGGGGTTACAGCAAACTGTCAGGGAGAATGATATGAATGCTGAAGCAGTGGTTTGTATCTTCTGAATTGTTTCTCGAGTATCCCAATCAATCAGTATATGTACTGGAGTAACATTTATCCCAAATCTAGCAGTTTAGTATATTTTATATTGGCCAATTCTTAACTTTTAAAAGTCCTTTTACAACATGGTGGACATGGAGCCCTTCAGTTGCTATTGAACTTTAATTCTCATTAGTCCCAGCAGGCAAATCTAATAGCCCGGGATTCATGAGAATTGTAATGCAACATCCACAGAGTATTTGTGTCAAGACTGACGCAAACGTTCACCTATACTCCTCTTTGCCCGCACCTTGACAGAGAATAGGGTAGGGTAGTGATGGATTGGAATGCAAGGGTGTAATGCTGCCCCCTCCCCAGGACACCCAGAGCAGATGGCACAGCGTGGTCATCTGGTTGTCATAACAAAGTGAACAGAAGTGATTGGTGGACATAATGGACTGTGGGTGGCCTATGGGGAAAGGGGGAATGAACTATATGTGTGTTTGCGGGGGAAGCCCAGAGCTGGTTTTGCTTCTTCTGTGCCAATGTGGATTTATTCAGTAAAGTTTGTACTCTTGGAAAAATAATGTCACAGGAGTTTCTTTTTCTGTATTCATCAAGTTGGCAATCTGTTGCTGTCCCCACCTTGTTGCAATTTTGTTCATTTGCTTCATCTGTGGGGATCTGACACCAGTTTAGCTACAGCTGTTTTTTCAGCTCAAGTCTCATTTCTAGAAGCAATAAAAGGAAGCTAGATTCATTAGAGAACTGATCTGGATGACTCTGAGAAGGTTTGTTCTTCACACACAAAATAACGTCCAGTTTACAAGTTGTAATAGTGATTTTAAAGGCAATGAATTTTTGTGCGCTAGATGTTTGTGACAAATATTGAAGTGCAAAGCTTGCAATTAAGAGCAGACAATTGAAAGTCACCAATATTAAGATATACTGGACGAGAAAGACCTTTGGTGTGACTTAGCAGGATTGCTGTTAAATCCTAGTTGGTTTTCCAGCAATTGAGCAGTGAAGTTTGCATAGATCAGACAGTCTCAATCAAAGAACATTTTGTTTGGATTCCAGGCATTGTTGCAAAACAAGTGAAATTCACTGATATTTAAATGAGTCTATAGCTGTCAACCCTATAAAGTAGTTCAGACCAAGAAAGCAATGTCATATAAATCTAAAACTCTTTTCATTGGAACAGCTGTAGTAACAGAATCTTGCAGGTTTGAATGTATTTATCTGTGGCCAAATTAGAGAGAGGCCTGGTTGAGGTTTTCTCGCATTAGTTTCCTGGAATGAACATAGGCTATGCTGGTCAGTTGTTCCCTTGCTAAGAGGCTGTCCCTCCTGTCCTCCACAATCGCTTTTGGTAATGCTAATATTATTAAGATCTTACAAACGAAAGTCTGATATTCTTCTCCTGTCCTTCATTCTGCAGATGTTATCTCGGTATAAAATGGATGGGCAGTTCAGAGGACATTGTCTTATTATTAACAATGTCTATTTTGAAAGTTATCTCAAAGAAAGGAAAGGATCTGAGAAAGATGCCAGTAAGTGGCTTAAATAAGTGCTTATATTGGGATATCCCCACCTTTTTTTAAAATTGCTTCCATATCTTTCTATAAAGTGCTTTCGCATTACAGAACAGCAAATGATTACTAATGTGTACCTTTAATGTGGTTTCAGGCTGTAAAAGTTTTTTAATTATTGTTGCTGCCCATGTCCAGATTTTTTTTAAACTCACTTTATTCCAAAGAATAGGGTTTTATCACTAAGGGGCGATTAGCTTAATAATAAGTAAAATTGACATGTGCAAATGGAAATAAGTTGCTGTTTTCATGGATTGGAGCATTCACACTGCAACTTCCATTAAACTTAAAGGAAAGTGGCAATTATTTTTCCATCAACTTTCTCATAAAATAGTACAGATAATCCTGACTCACCAACCGAAATTGTGACCAGCAACTCTGTCACTAAGTGATGTGATTCTTAAGTGAAAAGTCAAATGACTTCCTGACTTACAAAGTTTGTTGGTTCCAGCTGTGGTTGTTAAACGAATCATCACAGGTCATTAAACACAATGTCATATGACTGCAACTTGTGATGTCTTGCCAGCTTTGACGCAAATGTCACATATGACTGAGGGACATTGCAACCATCTTAAATGTACATTGATTGCCAAGGGCTCAAATCCTAATTGCATGACCATAGGGATGCTGCAATGGCCACAACTTCGAGGACCAATTGTAAGTCTTCTTGTTCAGCACTGCTATAACTTTGATTGATTGATAAGTGAAGATTACCTGTGTATTATTACTTCTGCTCCTAATGTTGAGCATAAACAAGATGTCTGCTGTAGTGATTAAGGGAGGACGATAGCCATTAGATGACATTTAGTTTGTATATTTTTTCACATGGCTGTCTACCTTTTTTAAGTCCTTCCTATTCAATGAAGAAAGATCGGAAATGTAAGGGACCAGGTGTAAGGGACTGCAATTCCAAAACTCTGCAAATTCCATCAGCCTATTGAAATGGAGCAATAGGCTCTCGTTACATTCCAATAAAGATCATTATTCATTTTCTACATTTGTAGGATGTTTAGAAGAAGTAAACAGGTAAGGGCAGTCTCACAGTCACAAGACTAGTAGATTATCAAAAGAAGACCATTTTGTTACTAATTGTCAAATCTGTTTTATCCTAAAAATGCAGAAATAGAAATTGTTGCCCTATATTTTCTGTATAACTTGGATCCATGAAATGGTGCATCCATTGACATTGTTTTGTATTAAACACTTTCCCTTATTTCTTTGTAACAGTGGAGCTGAAGCGTGTGTTCACCTGGCTTGGATTCAAAGTGAAAATGTATGACAACAAGACTTCCACAGAAATTAAAAACCTTTTGGAGTTTTGGCAGTCTTCTAAGGATTGGAAAGACACTGATTGTCTGGTATGCTGTATTCTATCTCATGGAAAATCTGGGGCAATTTTTGGGACAGATGAACATCTGATTCCAATCCAAGTCATCACGTCATACTTCAAAGCCAACAACTGCCCATTGTTGGCTCAGAAACCTAAGCTCTTCTTCATCCAGGCCTGTCAAGGTGAAAAGATACAGCAACCAGTCTTCCTCCATGAAGACAGCGGCCATGCTGCATCATTTGAACCAGATGCACAAAGTTCAGGATTTGTGTCTTCCCAGCAGCTGACCTCAAGTATTCCAGATGAAGCAGATTTCCTGCTTGGCATGGCCACTGTAGATGGCTATCTCTCTTTCCGGCATGTACAGGAAGGGAGTTGGTACATTCAGGCTCTTTGCAGTAAGTTGCAGCTTCTGGTGCCAAGGTAGGATTCATGTTATATGGAAGTCTTCTCTTTAACGTGACTGTTCCGAATGAACTACCAAGTATAGATTCGTAAGCTGTGGTAGGCCACTTAGCCCATTCCAAATGGACTTATCACACAATTTTCAATTGTTGTTTCATAGGTTTTTCATGCACCAGCTCAACATCCTGATAGCACAGGCTTGTCTGGGTTAGTGATTTCCCTTCCACCATAATCCTGTGAGGGAGAATGAGCTGGGAGAATGTGATTAGTCAATCGCCCTCAGCCTGGGTCTCCCAGTCTTCTCCAACATCTTAGCCACGATGCCATCCTGGCTCTGGTAATCTTTGTGCTATATAGGAAGAGGGAAGATAATATACATTCTTGATTGCAGAGAAGCTAGGACCTTAAGAAATTTCTAACATGCTAAATCATTTGTTTCCAGGCCTAAACATACAGTTGATTTTGTTCTTTCTGATTTGCAATTATGTTAGTTTATAGTCCAGTGATAATATGAAAGGAAGAAAATGCAAAGTAAGAATTGATATTTCATTGATGTTCATTTTCTTCTCTTTAGAGGTGAAGATATATTATCCATTCTTACAGAAGTCAATGAAGAAGTGAGCAAATGTGCAGATCATCAATGCAAAATGAAACAAATGCCCCAACCAGCTTATACTCTCAGGAAAAAATTGATCTTCCCTGTGCCTAATGAACCTTTTGTACCATCAGAGCAGAGTTCAGACATGCAATAATTTAGGTTGCTGGGGACATAAAGAGAAAAGAGTGGTGAGTTAAAAAGAACTCTTGTCTCTTGTTTTCATTCATTCTTTGTTGTATTTTGAACAGGAATACCTGTTCTCAAAGCTATCTGATGTTTAAGAAGATGAAGAGACATGCACTTTCTCCATCTGCCACTCATTGCATATGTCAAAAATGATTTGTATGATCAGCACCTTTCTTAAGCAAGCCTTCTTTTCTAGAGCTGAAGGATACCAGATATGGTCTAACTAGGTTTGCTTCATCGGGAAGGAGTAAACTGCAGAATCATTGATGCTCGGGATATATCTCCAAGCCCAGGAGCAATCTTTGTATGTTAAACACAATGAGATCTTTTTTAATACTACCAATAAATAAATATGTCCTTCAGCTATTAAATACAGCTGATACTCTGCTATATTTATGTAACGCTTACTGAGGCAGAGAAGATGCAGTTTGCAGAAGTCTTGATTGTAGATCTTGCCTAAGTTCCATCTCTCTTGCAAAAAGTAAATGAAATCCAGAACAAAATCCATAGTAGTTCTGTTTCCCGTGTTCAAAGGGAAAATGTTTCCTCTAATCCACAGCAGGTATATAAATTGTAAATGCACAGTTGCAAATTGAACATCTGAACAGTTGCATTATAATGAGGAGGGAGAAATAATGTGAAATAATAAATTACAATGCAATGTTTTAGAGCAGTGAGATAAGACTTCAACAAAGAAATAATGGATAAATAATGATACATTATTTGCAAAGACTGGCAAAGGAGGACACAAATAGGCCAAACTCAGGCCAATTAAAAATTGTATCAAGAAAGAAGTAACAGAAGTCTTGGTTTGCTATATATTTTGAAAGCAAGTTCTTACATATATCCTCTAGAAAACAGGCAGAATCTCATATGTAGAGTCACATTCCAGGAATAAAGTAGGGATGTTCAGAATTTTGAATTTAGAGCCCAATATGTGATTAGAATAAGTCTAGGTCCATGTGCAAAGCTTAAAGAAGCTGTCCTTTCCTGGGTGTACCCAGTAGGTGTACAATCCCATGAACATGGGTTACAGAAGCATCAACAGTGCCTTTTGACTTCAGATCTGAAGTGCTGTACATTTCTAAAATTCAGCTGTTTTTTATTGAAAATCACTTCAGTGTTTTAAGTACACTCTGCAACAGTTGCCAAACATCATGAGAACAGTTCTAAATAGATAGGTGGTTCTACATCCCCAGGTGGGCCTCCAAAGAAATATTGGACCCAGTTCATAAAAAAAATCAGTGCAGAAGCTTGGGTTCCTGATATGTATCTTTTATGTACACCGAGAGCGTATGCACCAAGACAAATTCCTTGTGTGTCCAATCACACTTGGCCAATAAAGAATTCTATTCTATTCTATTTACCTCTAGCTATGTCTTCACACACATACCTAATCATTTAACAACAGAGAAAATGGTAACAGCAGAATTTCGCAAAAAGTGATGACAAGGAGCGGAAGAACTTCAGTTATAATTTATAAGTATTTTAAAGATATACTTTATAAAATGGTACGTATATATTGCAATCATGTAACTTCATTTTCAAGTTGGCTGCAATTACAAAAAAAAGTTCTATCATAATCGTAAGAATACTTCTAGACTATGCTTGCATGGCTCATAAAATTATAATTTTGTTCTAATTAAATAATAATAAATAATAATTTTGTGTATAACTAAATTTTATGAGGTTTATGTCATCATCTCATTTTGTATATCTCCCTTTCCAACCATCATTGTGTTTAATTGGTGTAAAATATTTATAGGTTTAATCTTTTAGGGGAGACATTTTCTAAAGAATCTTATTTTAGTAATATTGTAGAGACCAAAATACAAGAATAATAAATAAAAGCCACAAATCATTGTATATGTAAGAAAAAAAATAACAAAATATACAAATACTAGCACTTAAAACATCCTGCTGCGACATTAATTCTGCAGACATTTTCCTTCTAAAAAGAATCCAGAAAGGAGGAAAAGCTGAAATAAATGCACAGTATATTTTGAGTGATAATTCAAATATCTTGTCTGTCTTAAATAATAACTAATTTAAGATTTTCCTGAGAAGAAACTTAAATAAAAAACTGGATTACAAGGCCCCAGCAGTTCCAGAGCTTCATCTTCATTGGAAAGGATGCTTCTGAGATAAAATTGGTCTCACGTATAGTTTTGGAAAATAAAACTTGGTGTCTGGTTGCAGCTGAGTCCTTTGTTTAGAAGGGTACCACTTCTTCAGAAAAAAAAAAGGCAGAGGTCAACTAGGAAGATTAGTCTGAACCTGATTGATCCAAACAGTGATGCAATATCACTATTGCAGTGGTGGGTTGCCCCCGGTTCGGTCCAGTTCGCGCGAATAGGTAGCGGTGACGCTGTGATGTCACCGAACCGGTTCACAGCGTCCCGGACCCTGTCCCACCCGCGTGGCCCAACTTACCTTTTTCTGAAAAAATCGGCAAAATTAGCGTTCTGTGCATGCGCAGAGCCCTTTTTTGCCGAATTTTTAAAATAAATTTTCTGCGCATGCGCGGTTTACGCGCACGTGCATGCACGTGCATGCACGCGCGTGCACGAAGAGAACCGGTAGCGAAGGTGAGTGGAACCCACCCCTGCACTATTGGCTGTTAGCAAATAGCTATTCAGTGAACAGTAGCCATGATTTGCTGTCAAAATTTCATGACACATTCTCAAAATTCTAAAACTGCCCTGTAATCTAAAAATTACTAATCTCTGGTTTGAAAGAACCCTTGATTTATAATAGGAAAAAGACTCAGTTTCTTGCTCCACATAATTTGACAATCTATGCCATCTCTTTCTCCCCACTCCTTTCTAAATGAGGGATTTTTGCTTGTGTGTGTGTTGGGGGGAGAGAATGAACATATTAATTCATATTCAACTAGAAAAGAGGTGGTTATGTGGGTCAAACAATATATGCAGAGGTGGGATTCACATAATTTACCTACTGGTTCACCCAGCACCGAACATGTGAGTGTGCATATACTTTCTGCGCATGCGCCGGATCTCAAAAACTTGCATAAATAGGACAGCATAGACCCGGGGCGGGTGGCTAGGCCCACCTATGATTTCCGCTACCGGTTCGCCAAATCGGTCTGAACCGGCTAAATACCACCTCTGCCTATATGTTTAAGTTATTGGTGTATTTTATCTATAGGAAATCCAGCCATTTTATCTCTTCTTCTTCTTCTTGTGCCATATCCGTCATCGGACATTGGCAATCATATTGGCAATCCTATTTTTGTCAACAGCCTGCTGAGTTTTGTCCAAACCAGTCCCTTAGGTTTTGAAGCCATGATGTTCTTCTTTTGCCTGGACCTCATTTGCCTTCAATCTTTCCCTGGAGGATTAAGTGAAGTATACCATATTTTTCTGTGTGTCGCATCATTTTATCTCTTGCATAATTAATTGACTTTCCAGTTTTATTCTTACACTTTGCTCAGGTATTATTTGAAATAAAATAATCCTTTTCTCTGGCATGCAATGGTAAAGCCAAAATTCATCATCCAGAATTGTAATGTTTATAAAGACCTTGATACAGTGATCCTTGTCCTCCTCACCATTGATCTGGATTTCTACATTGCATAGTTGATCTGGATGGTTTTGAAGAGTGTGTAGTACACTTGCTTGTACCTTGGCATGTACCTTGGCACATGTTGTTATGATCGTGTTGTATCTATTCTTTAGGGCCTGCATTAAGAGTTAATTGCTCAGTGCCAAGGAGCCTGTAAGTCAGTCTGGAGTTGACCACCTGAGGAGATCTTTCTGGAAGAAGCTGCTGTTGGTGCCCCCATTCTGTAAGATGAAGGAAACTAAGGCCAGAATGTGCTGCTTTTCCATCATGCCACTCATTATCTTTAAAGCATCTTCCTAAAAGCTAGACTGACCTGGAGGATTTTGCTGAGTGTTTAAGCTATTATGGGCTGGATTCTTTGCTTTTTATTATGTTGATAGGATTTAGGATTACCATATTTTTGTAACCATGGATGTTTTATTATTTATTATTGCGTTTAATGCATGCTGCATAAGTTTGGAAATTGGCTGCATACAAATTAATGAATCATTAAATGCTTATATTAAAGTAAAATTATGAATACTTGTGGATATTCAAATTGTTGCTAGTATGCCAATCAAACTACAATGAAGAGTCTTCCTCATTCCTCTACCCAGAACTAAAGAAGCAAACTTTGGAATTTATTCCCTCATCTTATGGTCACTTAGCTGGGAAAGAACCATTCAGTACAGAATTTATTTTTAAGTAACTGTTTGAAATAGGGTTTTTATTTAATAAATGTATGCAACAAATTGAAAAAAGTGCCTTAATATAATTAAAGAACAAAATAACAATAATATAGTAATATATCTCAATTAAATACCGTAAATTCCGGCGTATAAGATGACTTTTTAACCCATTAAAATCTTCAGATAAGTGGGGGGTCGTCTT
>JANHFM010010350.1:0-11075 GCA_032468115.1 Grayia smithii | reverse complement strand
GGGGTGAAATCCAGCAGGTTCTGACAGGTTCTGGAGAACCGGTAGCAGAAATTTTGAGCAGTTCAGAGAACTGGTAGCGGAAATTTTGAGTAGTTTGGAGAACAGGCAAATATCACCTCTGGCTGGCCCCAGAGTGGGATGGGAATGGAGATTTTGCAGTATCCTTCCCCTGCCATGCCCACAAAGCCACACCACGCCCAGAAAGCCATGCCCACAGAACCGGTAGTAAAAAAATTTGGATTTCACCACTGCTTTGCACCATGCAATTTTTGGACGCTTTATAAGCCTTGCAGTAGTCAGACATTGTGAGAAAGCCACAGCCAACTGAAGGCTCATGTGAAAAGGTGTTTCTGTTATATCTCCAAATTATACATATGGCTCCTAAATCCACGAGTTTGACAAATGTACTTCATCAATTTAAATCTTGGCAATTTAAATCTTTACCTGGTACATACGAAATGCATTCTTCAGGTATTTGTATTCCTTCTGCATTGTAGCTGAGGATGTAAAAAAGGGAAGAAGTAATGTATTCCATGCATCCAAGTCATAGCACTATAAGCTACTGACTCAAATGTTTTTCATGTTTTTGGGTTTGATTTGTCTTAATGTTAGTGATGTTTTTCTAAGAAATTAACTACAGAATTATCATCAGTATTTTTTTCCCCATAGCCCACTTCTGAACATAGATAGAAGGAGTGCTTCAAGAGAATATTTTAATTGTCCCAGTCACTGGTGATGTTTGCTAGGAGAGTATTTCCTAATTGTTGCTGGGAGCTGTATATTCCAAAATATTAGGAAGTAACTGACAGGGAAATATTTCCTCCTTCATTCTAGTTAAGAAGGAGGAGGTTGGGTGCAGTTTGAGAAAGATATGGAGAGCAGAGTTAGAGATTTGTAATGTCTTAAACTGTGATTATTTTCCTAGAGATCCAAATAGAGAAGCCAATAAGGTCGGTTCAGCCCATCTCCAGGCATCCTATTTGCAACCTCCCAGCATCTCAAACTACACCAATTAACTTCAGCAACAAAATAACTGATGTTTGACAGTGCAATTTTGAGTCAAGGTCTGGAGCTTGGGAAAGAGGGTGTTAAGACAGAAACTTGTCCTTTGTCTGCCCTACCTTCCCTCACCCATTAACACACACACCCCATGGTAAAAATCAGGTTCTTTTGAACTTGAGAGAAAGTTCCCACCCAAGATCTCCAACTTCCTTTCCCATCCTTAAAAAACTTCCTCAAACATATCTATTCTTTTGAGACCATGGCATCTGAGGATGATGTCTTCTCATATTCTTCTGCCCTCAAAAGTCTCTCCTGCTAGCTGCAAACACAGTTTTTCTCAAGCTGGTGAGGAAAAGCTTTCCTTTTGAAGACAATTTTCGTAATTCTCAGCAAGACTTGTTCAATTGTTCATATTTTTAACTTGAACTGAATATGGCTTCTGGCTTTTACAGTCATTAGGGCATTTCCCACCCTGTGGGAAGTTCTTCTAAACTACAGTTAGATGTTCTACCTGACCAAAGAAATCAGTGCTGTAATCAAAGCTATCTAAATAAACTGTTAAGTTACAATACCAAGTTCTTTTACTATTTGGAGTTTGCCCACATGGTCCTATGTAAGTGGCCTTTTGACCTCAACAGAGTAAAAAATGAAAATAAAGTTATACTGATCAGCCTATGGAGGGGAAATAATTTTGCTTCTCAAAACCTTAATAGTTTCTGCCTGAAACTTCCTGCAATGACACAGGACATTCTTGCAAAACAAAGATGAGATGGCTAGGTGATTTTTTAAAAATCTTTTTAATAGCATTCGAATATTGGAAATCGTTCAGTGAAATCAGGTGAAATATTTTAAGCTTGTTTTTCTTCAGTTCTTTTCTAGTTAAGGCGTTCTCCAACTGGTTAATCAAGGTTTCTTATTGTTGATAGGTTTCTGTTTTATTTTTACTATTTTAAGATTGTTCCTGTGATTTCTTAACTTCTCTTCAATGTGCATTTTTCTACCATTCACCATGCTAGGATGAATGTTAGCTGCAAAGGACAGTTTGATGCATCTGAATGGCAGCAGGTTGGGAAAGACTGGCCCAATATTTCTATTGAATTTGTCACTGATTTACTTTCAGCTAGGATTTTTAACACATTACACTTAGTGAAATACAGAAGATCACAATTTCTAGTTTAACAATTTTGTCCTTTTCTGTAGATGTAAGGACCAGAGCTTACTGTGCCTCATTGATTAAAATTGCTTTGCCAGGATTCTGATATTTATATCTACAAGCACTTTAAAATCTATCCTGGCTTTAAGACAACTAATATCTGCAGTTCCACATAACTTATATATTTCCTTCCTTTATAGAAGCTCGATTTACACATATGGGTTTTGCAGTAACAACAAGCATGAACAGATAACAACTATCATGTCTGTGACTGGTATCATAGAAAATTCAGCCTATAAGTATTTAAATTATTAAAATAAGTTGCTTGTTGATTTTTTTTAATTCCCCACACACACATACACATACCAATCAAATAGTTTACAAATTGCTTTGGATTTGTAAAAAGAGAGAAAGCAGTTTTGTTCCTTATGTAGTTCTAAATGCAATAGCAACAGCTAATGGAAATACAGTTGTGTGTGTGTGTGTGTGTGCATGCGTGCGTGTGTGTGTGTGTAAGTCAGCATTGATTCCTGGCAACTGCCTGCAAGTCCCTAATAAGATTTTAGAAGTGGTTTACCATTGCATTCTTCCTAGGGCTGAGAGAGCATGACTAAGATAACCTAGTTAGCCTTGTGCCTAAGGCAGGACTAGAATTCAGAGTCCTCCAGTGTCTAGCCTTGTGTCTTAACCACTATAACAAACTGGTGTATTAATCATCCCATTGTCCCTGGCTACTTATCTATTTCTAATTTCCTTTGTGAAACAATTCTGTGTGCTAAAGTACCTGTACACATATAGGCATGAGACAAATAGACAGCCCTGCTTCATACCCAATTTTTCTTGCGCAGTTGCCCTCTCATTCCGCAATTCTTTCTTATACTGCTCTTCCAGGTTATTCACCTGTATTATGTGAAATCCTTGAATCTCCCTGCCAAGACAACATAACAGCAAAGTAAGGTAAAAGAGACGTCTTTGCACTTGTGGTCTGTTAAGTCTTCTACTTAGTATGTCTTCATAATGAACTTTAAGAGATACACACAGAGTGGTAATATTGCCTTGGTGAGAAGCTCTTCTCTTGTACAAATCACAGCACCTGATTTTTGCCAATTTACTATACAATCTTTAATCATATCTAAAATCATATCCAATCTGGTTATAAAATATCCTTTACATTTCAGGAAGAGCTCCTTAGGAGGAACTCAGAAGGACTGAAATACTATATGGGGGAAGGGAAATCTACAAAAATCTGTGCAATATCTAGAGAGGTGACAGCAAAGCAGCACTAAAAGTACAGAAGACACACACACAAGCATGTCTTAGGGCTGAAGAGATAAAATAAGGAAAATCAGCCTCTTTGTGGTATTCTCAAAATGATTTATTCTAAACCATGAGATCAACTCAATGCAGATAGTCCTTGACTTATAACCTTTCAGCCCAGCAAACAGATAACTAGAGCTGGTAGAGAACTCCACAAGGAAGCAGGAAAGCCCATAGCATCTGTCAGGTGTTGACCAGGCTTCTTTTGAATGCAACCACACAAGGCACCAGGACCAAATATTTACTCTTCAGGCCATTTATCAGAATCCATTTCTTCTCAAAACCAACCCCATCTGATGTTTGGTGGGATGTGAAGGAAGGAAACCAAAAAAAGTCATTAATTCATTTCCTTAATAGGCTTTGCACATAGAAACTAAGGGCAGCTTTATGAAAAATCTCCATAAGCAAAGCTTTGAAATTACTGGCTCTCTTGAATTTGGGAAAATGGATAACTCCACCCTGTTCTGAAAAGCCCTGAACTGCTTGTAACTTGCATAGGAGCTAAACCTAGGGTTTAGAATAAGTTTTATTACAACAGTGGTACCTCAGTGCTCAACATTAATTGATTCCAGGAGCCACAATGAGTACCAAAAGTGATAAATACCAAACAATTTTTTCTCATAAGGAATAATGTAGTGAATCACAAGACAGTTGACATAGACAAGTTCTTGCTTGTGCATTGAGTACCAAACAAATGATGAGTTTTGGGACAAAATGTTCACATCAAAAGTGTTAAGTACCAAATTTGATGAGTTTCAAAGCAGTTGAATATCAAAGTACATTCAAAACTAATGTTCAAATACATTTATATATTATTTTTATTGAATGTTTCCTATTATATTTTTCCTATTATACTATATGATGAGGATGAGGATGATGCTTTTATTCACATATTTTTTTTCTGAGTGAAAGCATGCCATGCTCACACCAATTGTTACTGTAGTTATTGAGGAATAATCCTAATCGCAATGTAGACAAGTAAGTGGGAAACTGGAACTAATGAGAAAGAGAATGACTTTTTAAGGGCCCAAAGCTGCATCTGATGTGTAGGTAAAGTAGTAGGCACTGATGGGAAGGGAAAGCTGATAAATATTTGGGTTCCAGTGGCAAGGTAGGGAAAATTAACTCTACTTCCTTGTGCTTATACTTGCTTAAGAAGAAAGTCTATCATGGCATCAATAGGGAGCTTCCCCACAGAGTAAGAAGGATTTTCAACAGAACTACATCCTGGGAGGGAATTGTTCAGTACTGCAGATAGAGTAGCAGCTCTATTTAACTTAAGCTGAATGTGGCTCTAAACATCCAGATATACTTGTAAGAAAATTTCACCAAACTTGTATGGGCTTAACTTCTGAATAACTTTGAGGTTTTTTTTGTTGGCCATTTTCAGTCACACAAAAATTAACTTTAAAGACTGAAAAGCAGAGTATGCAAAAGTGCAATATTTTAACAATTAATAATTTATTTTGTATGCTCTATTTGTGCTATACATTAAAAAAAGATTTGTATGAGACTGAAAATGGCCAACGACACAGATTCAAATAAGATTAATCAATAGTCAAAATATTTTGTTCATTATTACTACTGAGTTGGCTTCCACTGAACAATGCTAAAAAGTCACATGCTGTCTGCTTCCTTCTAAAGTTGGGGGGAATGGAAGTTGGTTCCTTAATATATTTTTATTCTTTCCTTGCTCCTATAACTATGGAAAAAGAAAAGTTACTTTAAGCTTCCAAACAAGGACAGCCAGACCTCATTTTATTATCATGTTCCTCTTGCATCTCGTTGCATTTTTCTTCCATATCTTTCTCCATCTAGAAAAAAAGAAAAAGACAATTACATTTAATAAGTATTTTCCTAATGGATTTTTTTAGCAGTGTAACTGTCTATATAGATAGTCATGGCAGTATTTAAAGACACAAGGCTAGACTTCAAGAGACTGAATTTTAGTCCTGTTTTAGTCACAAAGCCAGCTGGTCAGTCTCCCTCAGCCCTGGGAAGAAGGCAATAGCAAACTACTTTGCCAAGGAAATTGCAGGAACATGGCTGGAATCAAGACTAACTCAAAGATGCACAGTTCAACTGTGCATAAAGTTTTATCTGCAACTAAGAGGCTAAATACATTCCATTTCATCCCATCTCCACACTAATTATTCCCATTAATACCTTTGCTTTAGAAATGTCTTTTAAATTCAGTTTACCTAACTTGATAGTAATTGGTTTCTGGAAGAGGACCAAATAATTTCCTCCAGCCACTACTCTTTCTCCATGACCAATAAGATTCACCTGTTTATGTGTCACTTGATGATCTCGGCGCAATTGCTCTATAATAGCTGTCAGCTCAGCAATCTGTTCCACTAAATCAGCGACAACATCTTCCCTACAAGATATAGTGTACAAATTGTTCCAGATAAATAATAATTACTACTTTGAAATGTAAAATTATTTGAATGTAAATGGATATAACTGAATTATTGCAATGTGCTCTACTAGGAGCTGCCCTTGAAGATTATTCAGAATGTACAGCTGGTAGAACATGCAGAAATGCCAAGAGTAATGGGTGCCTTTGGGTATGCCCATAGGTTACCATTGCTATGTGAGCTGCATCGATTGCCAGTCTGAGTGCAATTCAAGATGATGGTTATTAACCATAAAGTTCTTGGCATAGAGTCTGGTTCCCACAGAGAGCACCTATCTCCAACTGTTTCTGTCCATCCTGTTCATTCTAGAAATGGGTACACTCCAAGCCCCTTCTATTAAATCATTCATTCATTCAATTTGTATGGCCACTCTTCTCAACAATGGGAGGTGAACATCTGTCAATTGCAAATGGCCATACTGCTTGGATCTTATGATGTCCTAGGTTCTTCATTGCATACGAAACTAAAGAACTGTCAGCTGTGACTTCACATTGTTGTGAACAGATCATAATTTGTTAAGTTTATATATTATCAAGTCCCAGCAACTCTGGGCAGCTTACAATCATTAAAACATTTAAAAGCAAAGAACAATGGAAAAACTCTACAAATGGATGAAAACAGTATAAGACCAAAGAACAATGACAGTAAAGAAAATGAACCCAGAAGGAATAAAAAGGGGGAAAGAGGCATCAGTCATGGGTGAAGAACCAGGTCTTCAGGGCCCTTTGAAACACAAGCAAAGTGGGAGCCATTCAAATCTCGGGGAATTTTCCTTCCAGAGGGCGGGCGCTGTTAAGAGAAGGTGAGCTTCCAAACATAATCAATATTTTGGACATATTATAAAATGTATAGAGAAGACTCTGCTGCTTGGAAAAATTAAAGTCAATTGAAAAAAATATGTTTACATAAGATAGACTAACTAGACACTATCACTGATGACACAAGCAGGAGTTTAAAAGAACCCAACTAGTTACTGACAATCCAGGCAAAATGATACCATGAAAAAACTGAACAACAGAATATGACAGAGAGCTGGTTCCTACATGTAAACATCATATTGGGTTTTTAAAATTATTTCTCCCAGTGGATTCAATTTTTTAAAAAGTGCTTGGGAGATTTGGAAATCCGATTTCTGTCATTCAATCTGTAAAAACCTGTCTAGGTTACACTATTATCACATGAATGTGTGACTCAGCCTGGACTTGTATTGGAGGCAAATGTAATGTACAACTTGGATTACTAAAGTTCATTAAAAGATCCTGAATGAATAATAAATAACTTCCGAGAGCTAATAAATATAGTAGGAAATACCTCCCAATGGCAGTTTAGATAGACAGGTGTAGTAAGACATAGCTCCTCAGGCATTCTTATCTGAATTTACTAATAAGTAATAATACATTCTAAAGAGATAATCCTATCAATCTGATACAGTCAAAATGGAATAGAACAGTTTACCATTTCAATATAAACTTTTAAAACAAAGATCATAACTACAATGGTAATGCATGTCTCTGAGAATAACTATATCTAGGTAGGGAGTCTGATGTCCTCCCCAAGTTCCATAATAATAGTTACTGGCCATGTCAGCTAGGTTGCTGTCCAGGCACCTGGAGAATATCAGACTGCCTATCAAAGTGCCATGCTAAATCTGAAACAGAGTGAAAGTGGCTAGTAGTCCAGTTCAGACATTTTATGTTAATGTTTTCCTTTTAACGAACTCTCTTTTGAATTCAACAGCAACTCAACCTTGGAATCCAAAATGTTTCCCAATTTTAATATCATTTACAATTGCCTCTTCAGTTCAGGAGGCTGTTTTGAATACCCCTGAAAATGAGACTTTTAGACATAAAGGTTTGAACTACAAAAGAATTTCCTGTAGGAAGAATTTCAACTAATTCAGCAGACAAGCAACCTGATGCCCTCCAGTTTATTTGGCCTAGGACTCATAAATCCTGTATAGGGTTGACACATCTCAGGGAAACAGTGCTGTAATATAATTTATATGGCCTTCCTTGCCTTTTTCTGTAAAAGGCAGCAGGCAGTGATGAATCTTATCAAACTGTCCAACGTTACTCCAGAGCAGACAAAGTCAAATAAGTGCACCATTGCTTAACTCAGCAACACCTCAGATTTTTTTTTTATTTTTGCAGAACAAGAATTTGTTTTTTCCAGGGCAACAGATTTGGTACACTGTTCCTCAAAATATGTTGTAAACTCAGATTAAAATATACCATAAAGAAATGAGATTAACTCAGATTAACAAAATACAGGATTATAGAGGGGCAAACAGAACAGAGGACACATTCAGGCACTATACTGATTGCAATCCAAGAAAACCATAAGGAGCAAAAGACTCTATCAGTGCTTACGTTTCAAGCTTAGGTGGAGTGCTGCAAGGGATGACAAAGGCAAAGGGAGAGGGGGAGAGAGAGAAAAGCAGTATAAATCTCCATTGCATTCTATTAAATACATTCATTTTATAAAGTCATTGTATTCAAGATCTAATCTATAATCATGTGTGTATATAGAAACCATGGGCTGAATTTTGTGGATTACAATATTTTGCAAATTCTGAAGTCTGCAGGCATAATGTAATCACAGCAATTATAAGCATTATGTCTTAACAGAATACAGGAATTTGGGGATGCTTTCAGATTGAGTCTCAGATCTGTAAAGGAGCATAAAACAAGCTGAATGTGATGATCAAATGATTGAGACAAATAATTAAATTGTCTCAATTATCACTCTTATGTAATGGGTATTTTATTTAAATCTCTAGACAATCTCATTATAGTGGAAAATCATAACAGAAAACCATTCAGTTGAATTACACATTGAATCAAAATCTCATCTTAAAATATGAGCTGTACATGTATTCAGGCTAAACTTGAGAATCAAAAATGACATGGGGTTTTAATTAAAGGCTTGCCTGAAGGTTTCCTTCAGGAACATATATTTTCCCAACAATAAGATGTAAGAAATATCCCAAGCAGATGTAAAAACAGTTTAAGGGTTTTGTAAGATAGGAAATACTTGTTTTCTTTTTCTGGGGAATGGGGGATGGGGGAAGGGAAGAGAAAATTACGTAACTGGTGTCTAGTCATATCCACGATTAAATTCTAAATTTCTTCATAGATTTCTATAGGCAGCTCTCACTTTCATTGTATGACAAAAAAAGCCATCTATTTTGAAACTTCATTCTTTTGTATTTATCTTAACAAGACCTAAGCTGTAAACCACCATGATGCCAAAATGGTGAGACATTGGCACTGATGCAGACATGCACATGCCATTATTTTATTTATTTGTTTATTTATTTATTTGTCTAGTACGTATTAGATAATATATATAAGTAAAAGAATGAATTGAATACATAAAATGAATACAATTAAAGAGAACATTAGGACAGGGACAGTAGGCACATTAGTGCTCTTATGCACGCCCCTTACAGACCTCTTAGGAATGGAGTGAGGTCAACAGTAGCCAGTCTTAGGTTAAAATTTGAGGGGTTTTGGGATGAAACCACAAAATCAGGTAGTGTATTCCAGGCATTGACCACTCTGTTGCTGAAGTCATATTTTCTGCAATCAAGTTTGGAGCAGTTCACTTTAAGTTTGTATCTATTGTGTGCTCGTGTATTGTTGTGGTTGAAGCTGAAATAGTCATTGACAGATAGGACATTGTAGCAAATAATTTTATGAGCTATGCTTAGGTTATACTGAAGGCGGCGTAGTTCTAAGTTTTCTAAGCCCAGAATTTCAAGTCTGGTGGCATAAGGTATTTTGTTGCAAGCAGAGTGGAGGACTCTTCTTGTGAAATATTTCTGGACACGCTCAATTGTATTAATGTCCGATACATAGTGCAGGTTCCAGACAGATGAACTGTATTCAAGAATTGGTCTAGAAAATGTTTTGTATGCTCTGGTTAGTAGTGTAATACTACCAGAGAAGAAGCTCCGCAAGATTAGGTTTACAACTCTTAATGCCTTTTTGCAAAATTGTTACAGAGGGCTTTGGCACTTAGATCATTAGATATAAGTACTCAAAGGCCTTGACAGAGTGAGGGTCATCTACAAGGTCCACTCACGTTGTATTTTATGTTCTGATTCTTTTGCCAATGCATAAGACAGAGCATTTGTTGGTTGAGATTTGGAGTTGCCAATTGTTTGACCATTCCGACATAAAGTCAAGGTCTTTTTGAAGGGGAGCAGCATTGTCGGTGGTGTTGAATAGTTTTACATCATCAGTGAAGAGAACACAGTTGTTTATAATATGATTGCAAAGGTCATTTATGTATAGTATGAACAGTGTTGGTCCTAGAATGCTGCCTTGTGGCACATGTTCAAGCTGCCAAGTTTGAGAAACACTGAGACAATTCAGTGAGTGCCATCTCATTAACTTTGTCATGTATATGTCTCTCTCCCCAATTTATAGGTAAGAGACAAATCTATTATTATTATTTCTAACCCTGTCATTCAATTTTTCAAAATAGTCGATAGTCAAATGTTCAGTGACAATTTATTGCTTTTAAACTTTCTTGATTCCTTTCAAGACAACCAATAACACTATGAAAAAAATGTCCTATCATGTTGCTTCCCATATTTTCCCCATTATTTGTATAGTAGCTAATGATACAAGCTGTTCAGTTAGCAAAATTATCTAAAATATTACCTATCTATAAATTTATGAACTCTACATAATAGGTTTTTTTTTTAAGTTCTCATGTTTACCATATTTTTCATTTGAAAAAATCAAATTGCATTAAAAAGAAAAACTTAACTCAAGTCCAAACCTCACACAGCAAATTACATGAATGTAATTTGAATATAATTATTATTAATATGAACAAACTAAGTATTTACCTCATCTTGTTGGGAATTTAATAGCTGCAGCTTCATATGCTTCATATAGGCCATTGTGATTGGCATATTATAATCAATCATGCTTGTCACCAATGTTGGAGGCTTTCCATTATCTGAAAGAATTAGAATATATTATATATCATGTGATAATTATAGGGTTCTATAAGCAAATTAATTACAAACTACCATAAATCTTTAGAATATTTTCACTTTAGGAAAAATTAATCAGCAACTGTAACTTCGCCAAAGAGTCTTTGGTGGCGCAGATTGCTAATGCACTGGCTAAGTGTCTCCACTTAAAGTCCAGCTGCTTGCAATTAGT
>JANHFM010010349.1:10852-23933 GCA_032468115.1 Grayia smithii | reverse complement strand
CCCGGCGTATAAGATGACCCCCCACTTATCTGAAGATTTTAATGGGTTAAAAAGTCATCTTATACGCCGGAATTTACAGTATTCTATTTTCTAGCAGCAAAAAGTAAAAAATAAATCAGAAGGAGTCTGCTACCACTTTTTCCAACTGTTTTTTTATTAAACGGCATAAGCTTTCATGAGCTGCAGCTAACAAAAGCTTATGTCTTTTAATAATATTTGATAGTCAGAGAAAGTATTGTGGATTTAAAATGGAATACAAATCTTAACCAGGAAAAGAGATGAAAAAAAATTTCTACAAATGTTTACGCAAACCTATTCAGTTCTCTCTTTCTTGAACATATGCAGTTTGCCAATCATGATTGATGCCTTTTGGAATTTTGTTATGGATATCAGATTTTAAAAAAGGATTAAAATGGGACGTATCTTCCTGCCTTTTTAATTACTTCTAAATCTAAAGCAGGTGTCTCAATTTTTTTTGGGGGGGAGGGGGAACAGTAGCCACATATTAATTTTGCGAATTAAATCAGACTAACAAATTGGTTATTATCATGTGTGTGGCCAATTACAAAATACTGGAAGACAGACAAAACAGCAAGCTGTTTAAGGATACCTTTGTGTTCTATAGCAGTAAATTTTCTTTAAGCTCAGTCATATCTTTTTTTTTTAGTTCTTTTAATTACAAAACTCTGAAGAATGGAGCTTGCGGGGATATATTTTTTTTTAAAAAAAGGAGTCAGCAGCACATTGTTATCATGTCTTAGCCTTGGGCTTCCAGGAGAGTATACATGATTATGTTTTAGGTCAGAGATGGGCTTTACATACCGTATTTTTTGGAGTATAAGACGCACCTTTCCCCCCCCCAAAAAAAAGAGGGTGAAAATTAGGGTGCGTCTTATACTTCAAATGTAGCCCCACCCAGCCTCTCAAATGGAGATTTCAGAGGCTGAAAAAAGCCTCTAAAAGAAGCTTCAACAAAAAAAGCCTCCAAAAGAAGCTTCAGAAAAAAAAGCCTCCAAACAGAGCTTCAGAAAAAAAAAGCCTCAGAGGCTTTTTTTCTGAAGCTCTGTTTCAGAGGCTTTCAGAGGCAGAAAAATAAAGCAAGGCACAGAGTTCATAACCAAGGAACCTGTTGCTAAAATTCACCTCTGGGAACAGCTGATTGGGGGTATTCCAGGAGTCAGATCCACCCCCAATCAGCTTTTTTCTTATTTTCCTCCCCAAAAACTAAGGTGTGTCTTATACTCCGAAATATACAATAATTTAACAACCAGTTCGCCCCAGCACCAAAAATGTGAGTGTGCATGTGCCTTCCATGCCTATGCTTTGCTCATGTGCGCTTGCACGCATGCACACGGCTTAAATAAACACAGCTAAATAGGATGGCATAGTGCTAGGGTGGGTGGGCGGACCCACCCACAGGTCACAACTACCGGTTCTCCCGAACCTGTATGAACGGGCTATTTAAAGTCTTATGTGTCTCCGTGTTTTTCCTTTGATCCTGAAGCTGATTGACAAAATGCATTTCATTAAAAAAAATATAGATTCCAGCCATGGATTTCACACATCACAACTAATTTGTGCAATAACATATGGTGCAAAGGTTCAATCTTTGGCATTTACTGCTGGAAGATCTCATTGAGTAGCTACGTAAGAAGTGGGAAAAAAATTGGGAAGAATGTAATTAGATAGAAACAGTCTCAGTCTTGCCCACAACCCATCTTAAATCTAAGATAACCTTAAATCTACAAGACAACCATCTGCCCTCTTTCACTGTATGGCACTGAATGCTGGGCAGCAACAACAGGGACCAAAAGCTCTCTCCATGCCATGGAAATCCAAAGGCTCCGTTGGATATCGGGCATCTCCCTTCTTGACCACATCACAAATGACACCATTTGACAGTATTTTGGTGTGGCACCAATTATAGAGAAGGTGAGAGGAAGTCAGCTCTGCTGGTATGGACATGTCCAGAGAGCAGTACCTTCCACCATGACAAAGACTGCCTACCAACTAGAAGTCAATGGCCGGTGACCTTGCGGCCACCCAAAACAGAGATGGCAAGACACCATCAACAAAGACATGCAAGCTGTAGGCCTGTGCCCTGGAGATGCAGCTGACCATGCAAAGTGGCGTTCAATGATCTGAAAAGCGGACCCTGCACTTGCGGGAATATGCTAGGAAGTGTGTGTTTCCATGCCCATGGAAGCACACACTTACCACAGAGACAGTTTGCAACATATTTGCATATTTATTTCCATAGGCCCTTCATGTATTTCTTTTTCTTCTGGTCTTCTAAACTCAGCTCTTTCTTATAGACCTACCAGCCATTATGCTGGTTTCTTTGGGTACTCGACTGAACTAAAATGCCAACCAATCACTACATTGCCAAGAATCATCAAATCATCAAAAAAACTTGTATGTCCTGGACATAACTAAAGAGCAGATTTTTTTTTAAAGTAATGGTTATTAAGAACTTTAACAGTTAATACAAAATGAAACTAAGGAAAGAAAACTCTTTCTTGGACAACTCTTGCTTGGGAGCTTCTTGGAAGCATCTTATAGGTCACTAGAGGTGAGTCCTTCTTATATTGTGCTAGATTAGGCCATCTTATATTTAATTCTAAAAGAGGCAGTGATGGCATAGCAGTTAAAGATGCTGAGCTTGTCAGCTGGAAAACTGACAGCTCAGGTTCGAGACCTGGAACTGCATGATGGGGTGAGCTCCCGTTATTTACCCCAGCTCCTGCCTACTTAGCAGTTCAAAAGCATGCAATTGCAAGTAGATTAATCGGTACCATTTTATTCCGTGCGCCTCAGTGTAGAGTTGTTCTGGCCACATGACGACGGATCTGCCCTCAGACAATGCCAGCTTCCTTGGCTAAGAAACAGAGATGAGCACCACCCCCTAGAATTGGACCTGACTGGACAAGGAAAACCTCTACCTTTATATTTAGATGTACAATTATCTCATGTGTATTCAGGTAGTTTTTTTAACCTGTAAAGTATCTTGCAACTGGAAACCAATTGGAGAGAATCGGAAGAGACAGATACCATCACATTCAAATTTAGGAAGTTAGTTAAGCGAAGAACTGAATGCAAGGCAAAACATTCATTTTTAAGATAACATACATTCATAATGTCTTCTCCCGAAGTTCAACTAGTTTTCTTGTTCTTCTTAAGTAGCAGCTAGAGTGTTGGTTGCACTAAAGATAATCTACTAGATATTGAGGGTTGAAAAGCTTAGTAGTCTGAAGCAGGGGTGAAATCCATTAGGTTCTGACAGGTTCAGGAGAACCAGTAGTGGAAATTTTGAGCAGTTCGGAGAACTGGTAGCGGAAATTTTGAATAGTTCAAAAGAACTGGCAAATACCACCTCTGGCTGGCCCCAGAGTGGGGTGGGAATGGAGATTTTGCAATATCTTTTCCTCAGGAGTGAGAGGGAATGGGGATTTTGCAGTATCCTTCCCCTGGAGTGGGGCGGGAATGGCAATTTTGCAGTATCCTTCCCCTGCCACACCCACTAAGCCACACCCACCAAGCCAGACCATGCCCACCAAGCCACACCCACAGAACCGGTAGTAAAAAAAAATGGATTTCACCACTGGTCTGAAGCTTTAAACTTCTCTAGTGATGGTCTTGGGGCCATTTCAGTAGTTTAGTTCTTATGTATTCGCTTGAATGTGAATTTGAAAATGATTCCATCAAATATGGCTTTTCAAGCATATCTTAAAATATTTATTATTCTAAAAGCCTTGCTATCTTCAGGTACAAGCTCATGGTTAAATGCAATATTCTATTGTAAAGTAGGGCAAAACTTTAAATGTCCTGCTCACTAGCAGAATCTAGCAGAAAAAAAGTCCTTCCAAGTATACTTCCACAGTATAGTTAATTCAATTTTCCCCTTTACAAATTATCATAAAAACCTAGTAAATCATGAGCTGAATCAAGATATTGGCTGTTTCCATATTTTTGCATTGTTATGAATCAGCATGTTTGCGGAGCTATAATCATCTGAATTTCAAATGATAAAAATCTATATCTAATACTGTATTAGGACACATAAAAAAAATTACCAAAAGGTTGAACAGTGCAAAGTGTAAGAAAATATGAAAACCCATAAAATGTGTGTAATTTGATATTTAACAAAATGTATATGGGACCGAAAGTCTACTTGTCCCTTTTTGCAAAAGACGGTCAAAGTAAAGTTTCACTTACTCTAAATTTTACAACTGTTTATCTGAAATTGGTTTTTTTAAAAACTTGCTCCTCAGTCAAAATGCTTTCCAAACCTATCCCTTTCTCTGGATGTACACATTGATGCATATATGTGTACATCAAAGTTGGCTTCACTCTTACGAAGACCGAATTTAAAGTTCAGTATAATCTACCATGAATTTAGCCACTGTGATCTGTCATCCACATTTATGACGGTTGTTAGATTGGGCGAATGAAGACTCGGAGAGTGACTTTCCAACAACAGCTCTTTATTTACAATGCTCTGCAACCCGCAAACACTCGCCGGCAAAGCTTACTTATATACGATATCTTAACCAATCAGTGTTTAGTATTTTCCCGCCTAAACGGAGGACCTTGGTGGAAACCTCCTGGCCCAATGATTGACAGTCTCAATATCTAACAACGGTGTTTCAGAAGGATATGCAACCATCATATTGTTATCCTGACTAGGGGGCTCAGTGGCTAAGACACTGAGCTTGTCAATCAGAAAGGTTGGCAGTTCAGTGGTTCGAATCCCTAGTACAGGTGTCCTGCATGAGCAGGGGGTTGGACTAGAGTAGGGGTCACCAACATTTCAGATCCCAGGGACTACTAAAGTCATAATTTTAAATCCCATGGACCACTAATATGATCTGCCTAATGACCGGCTGGGTGGGCATGGCTAGGTGGGCATGTGACTGGGTGGGCATGGCCAACTCAATGTCACTCACATCGAAGGGTGCCTCACTGGCCTCTGGCCACTGGCCTCACCCCTCCCATCCACTCAGCAGGCTGAGATGGTCAGCCAGTTCCAGGCCATGATGCAGTCCCAGTGGAACAAGACCGTCCGGCTTTTTACCACCAGTGTGCTTCCCTCCAGCTTTTATCAAAGCCCCAGCACCAGGAGGCTGAAGCAGACCCCAAGTTGGAATTTCTGCCCACCTCCAACTGCACAAAAAGACCCCAAAGGAGGAGACTCTCTACAGCAACACAAACATTCATTGTACGTGTCCAACCGGGGAGGGGGGGTGTAGTTTGAGGACCCCTGATTTAGTGCAATATAAAAAATGCAAATAATTTTTCTGCAGACCACCAAAATTTTCTGATGGACCACCAGTGGTCCATGGACCACCAGTTGGTGACTGCTGGACTAGATGACCTCCAAGGTCCCTTCCAACTCTGTTACTGTTACATCAAATCCACAAATGCCTTTTATTACCATTTGGAGATTGTACCTGACCACTGAAAGATATATTTCAACAGGTGCACCATGAATGATCAATCTCACTATCTTTCACTAGCCCCCATCAAGTATCCATCCCTTCTGTGTGATGTAGACTACCCACAATAAGGTCTCAAAAGTGTTAAGGAAAGTTCTTGGCCTACCAATCTGTTTCTATTCATAATATATTATTTTGTGCACCAAATCAATTAGACTTTATTTCATAAGCATACCTATGGAACCCTTAAAGACTCACATGGTTCTTCTCTCCATCTTAACAGTTCTGGTTTTATGGTTGTCTCATTTCATCAAAGATGATTTGAAGATATTTTCTTTGGAAGGGAGCAGAGGTTCATGCCAGATAAATTTAAAGAGACTTGGAAGCAGGGGTGAAATCTAGCAGGTTCTGATAGGTTCTGGAGAACCGGTAGTGGAAATTTTGAGCAGTTTGGAGAACTGGGAAATATCACCTCTGGCTGGCCCCAGAGTGGGGTGGGAATGGAGATTTTGCAATATCCTTCCTCTGGAGTAGGATGGGAATGGAAATTTCCCCTGGAGTGTGGAGGGAATGGAGATTTTGCAGTATCCGTCCCCTGCCACACCCACCAAGCCACGCCCACAGAACCGGTAGTAACAAAATTTAGATTTCACCCCTGGGCCAAAGTATATCTAAAGTCTAGAACAGAGAGATAACAACAACAACAACAACAACAAAGCTCCCCAGTTCACTTATCTATAAGAAGGTGTAAGAGGTTTAGTACAATCAGATTCTGATTCTGCTATAATAGCCAGGACTGATAAAAGTAGTTTTAACTTTCTTGGGGAATTGATTTCCAGGTCTGGTCCATTTAGTGGAGGCTGACCCTGTTAGTCTTCAGGTATCAAGAAAGAACCTCCGCCATATTTGTATGTCCTAGGATTGAAGTAAATAGCTGAGGGCTCATCCACATATTGATAACAGCTGATAATTCACCAGCACATAACATCTTCTTGAGCTTCATATCTGTTGTGGCCCGCCAGCAGCCAGCGGAGTTGGTGGCAGGCTCAGACAGTGAGGAGGTTGGGGACAAACTTGGGCCAGTCCTGGTATCTATGGAAGACTCTGATGAGTGCTCTGTGTCAGAGGCAGAGATGGGGCCAGGGCCGTCCAACAGTTATCAGCTATCTTCAGAGTTGGAGATAAGTGGGGCTGAAGAACAGCTGGAGCCTGTTCCCGATGTGCGCATGTGCAGAGCTGCCAGGAGAAGGGAACAGTTAAGGAGTAAAGGCACACGTAGACGGTGAATGGCCCCTTCCATAGGGAATAAAGAGGAGTGAAAGGGGAGTGGAGTTTGCAGGAGACAATTAGTTCATTTCAGTAGTATGAAGTTAGTAGTAGTTCGTGACTCTCAGAGACTCCTTGCCAAAGTCTTTTCTTGTACAGCATTGCGTTTGGAAGATAGCGGCCTGGCAGCTCTCCAAGCTGACCTGAGAAGGTCTGTGGTTGTAAATTCACCCATAAAGACTGTTTGTCGGGACTTTGCTGGATGTGAATGAGAGGAATTCACATTAGCTTAATAAAGAGGGGTTTTGTCCAGTGGTGGAATTCAAATGAATGCCGCCTTCCAGGCGTGGTCTTGTTAAGGTTTTATAAAGCGGTACTCATACTTCATGTGATCTTGATTCTATCCCTCTCTTTATACAAGCAAGGATTGCATTAGTTTTTTTGGCTGAAAGGGAAAATGGTAGGCTGAGCAAATTCATGGAGTCCTTTGGGAGAAGGGCGGCATATTATTATTATTATTATTATTATTATTATTATTATTATGACTATTATTACTATTATTACTATTACTATTCATTGCCTTGATATGCCGCCCTTCTCCCAAGGGACTCGGGGCGGCTCACAAAAATTAAAAAACAACAGATAACAATAGGCGATAATTTAAAATTATTATAAAAGTGTGGTTAAAATAGTCAATTAAGAAGAAAAAAAAGAAACCCAATTATTAGTTAAAACATTTTTAAAACAGCCAATTAAAAGAAAAACCCAGTCGCGTCAGCCTATCTGGTGGAAAAGCCACATCTTCAGAGAAATGACAGTTGCCCTTTAAAAATTATGATTTAAATCGAGTTGATTTCAATCAAGCCTTTTTACTATTATTTAAATTGTGTTTAAATCAACTTGATTTAAATCAAATCCACCCTGGGCAGTATAGCTGGTATCTTGAATGGAGATGCAGCCAAAAGCAGAAGCAGCTCTCTTAAATTGTTAGTGAGTGATTCTGCAAAGATGACTGTGGGTCTTTCTTGGAAGAGACAGTTTATGTTCTTTAGCATCTCCACCCAACTCTGCTATGTGTGTGGGCTTTTTTCCCTGCAAATGTTGGCATAAGTATCTAGTAGAGAAAGAAGTGAGAGATGGTGGGAGATGCTATTGGAACAGGCATTCTGTTTTAGATATTACGAGTGAATTTGTATTATGTAGGCCACTTCAGCTAACTTTTTGTACAGGCTCCCAAGTATAGGCCAGTTCAACTGAAATTAAATTTTAAATTATACTTTAGCTAAAGTTATCCTTTCTACATAAATTACCTGATGTCTGATGGGAACTAGAACCGGGTGGTCTGTTCCAGGGGTGGATTCTACTTACCTTTACTACTGGTTCTCTTCCTGCATGCGCTTTGCACGTGATCAGGGTGCGCTCGCTTTGCTCGTGCACGTGCCAAATATGCGCTCCGCACATGCGCACTGACTTTTTTCCTCAAAAAACCTTGAAAGAAGCACTCTGCGCATGCGCAGAGAGCTTCTTTCAAGTTTTTTTCTGGAAAACCGTAAGTATGGGCGCGCGGGTGGGCCCGGCTCCCAGCTGCAGAGAATCGTTCGGTGACGTCAGAATGTCACCGCTACCGGATTGCAGAAACCGGGCTGAACCGGGGGCAAACCACCACTGGTCTGTTCTCTTAACTTGTTCTTTACTTCTAAATCAGACAAAATTATGCAGCTTAGTCAGCCCCAAGTCTGGCATTTAGATAGGAGTGAGGAGGAATACACAATGAATTTTTAAAAAACTTTTCCTGCTGAAATACACAAGGTTTCTTCTGTGATTCTGTAACACTTAGACAACTGTAGCCTAGTTTGTAAACCTCTTGACCTGTCAAAAGTCTACAAGAGAATAGTACCTGCTTAGGTGTTCATTTAGTTTTGATTTATAAGCAAACTACAATGCTCAGAACATGGTATTTTTTTAAAAAATTATTTATTATTAAACTTCTAAGCCACCCATCTTGCCGAGGTAACTTTAGGCAGCTTACAGTCATATACTTAAAATATGATATAAAACCTTAAAACAATAAATAAACATACTTTTAAAATTCTGTTACATCTTGCCTGAAAACTACAAATAAATACATGGGGATGCTGCCTCTGACTAGTTTTATACTGATATATGTGGTTCAGTGGTGGGTTGCTCCCAGTTCTGTCCGGTTCTTTAAAACCGGTAGTAAAAACAGGAGGCTCTGCCCACCCAGCTGGACATCATAACTGACGATCTGCACATGTGCAGAAGCTTCTGTGCATGCGTGTGCCCCTGTTGCGAACCGGTAGTAAAAGTAAGTAGAACCCACCCCTGATGTGGTTGTATGCAGCAACACCTTAGGAATGTAGGCTATTTTTATTTCTTACTCTATCTCAAAGTGCCTTTTGAGGCCTATAATTGCATGATGGTTTAAGTTTGGGCTTGCTCATTGCTCCCTTCTTCTTGTTTAAAAACTGGGTTCCATATCCTGAGAATCAAATGGTTCCATTACCTAGAGGTCGTCTGATGTCTTTCTGGATGTTTTAACAAGATCAGCTGATCTTGACTGCCAGATCAGATTTATTCCCATGAATGCTATCCTTAACTACTGCAGTTATCCAGGAAGAAGTAGAGAAACCTACAGCAGCTATAGAATTTGCTACAGAGCCCTCTATAAATACAGAACAGGTTCATAATTCATTCAAAAATAACCAAAAGTCTGTTAAAAGGATGAAAAAAAAGGCATGTCTGACTAGGAGTATTTCTATGTTCTTCATCAGGTGAATCTTCTGCATAGATATGACTTATTTTAGTCTGACGTAAACAGCTATTTTACCTGTGTCAAGTTTTTAAAAGTTTCTACTGTTACCTAGTCCTGAGCAAGAGGCTGAGTTTCTTTTCTGGAAAAATAGCGATTAATAGTTCTGAAGTTTGATGATTGCCAATAAGTCATTTTGCAAATTAGAATTCATCATCATCAGAATAGAGCTGGAAGGGATTTTGGAGGCCTTCTAGTCCAACCCCTGGCTCAAGCAGGAGACCATACCATTTCAGACAAGTGACTGTCCAGTCTCTTCTTAAAAACCTCCAGTGATGAAGCACCTACACCTTCTGACAGCAAGCTGTTCCACTGGTTAATTGTTCTCACTGTTAGGAAGTTTCTCCTTAGTTTCAGGTTGCTTCTCTCTTTTATTAGTTTCCATCCATTGTTTCTTGTCCTGCCTACAGATGCTTTGGTAAATAAGTTGACCCCCTCCTCTTTGTGGCAACCTCTCAAATTCTGGAGTACTGCTATCATGTCACACCTACTTCTTTTCTCTAGATCAGAAGTTCTCAACCTTCCTAACGCAGCGACCCTTTAATACAGTTCCTCATGTTGTGGTGACCCCTAACCATAAAATTATTTTCGTTGTTACTTCATAACTGTAATTTTGCTACAATTATGAATCGTAATGTAAATATCTGATATCAATATTCTCTGCTGTGGCAGAAGATAAGAGAAGCCCATTCTTGGGGGTTTTGCGCTGGGCCCAGGCTTCTTTATTGCCCTTTCCAGAGGCAAATCCGGGGCTTGTTTTCTGTCTGCTCCAGAGCTCACAAGAAGCCATCTCCACTTCCCGTTATTTGCATTCCTGCCATCCAACTTGCAGGGCTAAAGGCAGTGCCCAAAACCTTGGGAAGAAGCGAAGGCTTTGCATCTAGAGTAGCTCAGCCAAGCGCCGAGCAGGGCTTCCAGGAACAATAACAGAAGAGCCAGGTTTGCAGGAGCAAACAGATGGGCGCCCCCCCTTCTCTTACCCCACTTAGGCGACCCCTGTGAAAGAGTCATTTGACCCCCAAAGGGGTCCCAACCCACAGATTGAGAACCACTGGCTTAGTGAGTTATGTACAGAAGAGAAGTAATCTCTTCTGTAATTGTTAGCCGCACTCAGTAAGGCAAAATTACATTTTGTCTGTGGTCTGCCCTGGTTTTTGAAACATAATTCATAAAGAAAGTAGCTCTTTGGTGTTTTAAGTTCTGATTCAAAATATTAAAAGCAATTTAAATATTTTGGGGTACAATGTACATCTAATCTTAATTCAGATATTCTACTTAACCATTTCTATAATATAAGTGCTTTGAAGTAGTCAATTGTGTGATCTGAGTACTGTAATTTATTCAATAAATCATAGATTTGTACAAAAAGAAAATAAAATCAATTATGTGGATATGTCATTCATAATAAACTATGATTATGCCAAATTGATGTTCTTGCAATATAACAACACACTACAGAAATAATGTGATTATTTTATTAAATCTTTATACCTTGATATTATTTGATCCTTCTGCCTTCTTTTTATTGGATGCAAATAATCACAGCAACTTGTAGAAAGATCACTGTTTGTATCTTGCAGTATAAATAAGAACAACATTATTTTAATAACAGTAGAAAAGGTCTATAAAATGTGATTTCTATAGACATACTATCACAAATGAGAGAAGAAAGTATGTTTGTTAAAGAATGGGTGAATATAAATAACATGCACAAGTCAAATGGTAGATAATATAATTTTCTATCCAATAAAAGAGAATATATATAGTTCTGAACTTGGTTGTTTGCTTGCAGACATTTTGTTACCCAACTAGGTAACATCATCAGTGCACTAGTTGGATAATGAACATCTGCAAGCAAGCAAGCAAGCAAGCTCAGAGACCATCAAGGATTTGATAATTTCCTAATTCTATATTTTCTTTTATTAAAAAAACACTGCTGAAATGTTACCTCATATTTTCATCTTTTGGATTGCTTCATCTACATAATTTAGCACTTTCTACATGTGGTAAAACATAAGGGCACTAGAACACCTGTGGTACCATTATTTAAACTCCCAAGTACTAAATTTCTCTGAGATTTTAAATTCAGTGGGCTTAGATCCTTTTAGCCTGAACACTGTGCCTTAAGTCTGGCTATAATGTCCAAATTGAAGAAAACTAAGAAGTTATCCTTTGGAGATTATGCAACAAATTAAATGTGAAACATTAGAGCATGAAATAAGGTGGTAGAGTTAAAAGGTGTTTCTTCTCTATTTAAAGTTCTTTCTTTCACGGATATTGGATGGTTCTAATAGTACTGTAGAATCATTATGATACATTTTTTATGAGCCTCAGTGGCGCAGTGGTCAGAGTGCAGTACTGCAGGCTACTTCTGCTGAATGCTGGCTACCTGCAATTTGGCAGGTCGAATCTCACCAGGCTCAAGGTTGACTCAGCCTTCTATCCTTCTGAGGTGGGTAAAATGAGGACCCAGATGGTTAGGGGCAATATGCTGACTTTGTAAACCGCTTAGAGAGGACTATCTAAGTGCTATTGCTATTGTTGTTTTAATTGTTACAATTACATACACACACACACAATCTTCACATCCTGCCAATAATTTCCCATGAGGATACCTTGTCTAGTTTTCCTTCTTCATCAGCTTTTTTCAGTATTATTCCAGCATTGCTGTTTGATCATTAAAATTTAGAGCAGTAGCAAAGAAACAGTTCAATAACGGTTAAATAAAGAGAACTCAATGGACACATTTATCCTGGCATCAAAAGCTATGTGTTCTAATAATGGCTAGTCCCATTCTTGACTCCATTTAATCATTCTTATTCATCTCACTCTTGTTGAAATACCATATTTCCCTTCTGTGCTACATCTTAGTAGAGACTATTCAACCTTAGTAGAGGATGAGTTGCTCTTCCTCTAACAAGTATCTGGAAGAAGCTTATTCATTCTTGAAAAGTCAAGGTAGAATAGAATAGAAAATAGACTAGACTAGACTAGACTAGACTAGACTAGACTAGACTAGACTAGTACTGGAAGGGACCTTGGAGATCTTCTAGTCCAGCCCACTGCTGAAGCAGGAGAACCTATACCATTTCAGATAGGTGACTGTCTAATCTCTTCTTAAAAACTTCCAGTGATGGAGTGCTCACGATTTCTGAAGGCAAACTGTTTGATTAATTTGATACAGTATTTTGAATATTTGAAGCCCATTCTTTTCTTCCCATACCAGCCTCTTCCTTTTAAAGCAACTACTCAAAGTAGATTTCCATCTAAGGAAAAAATAATAATTTCAACCTTGTTGTTAGTTGCAAAATTGTGACCCCATGGACAAAGTTCCTCCAGGCCTTCTTGTCCTCTACCATCCTCTGGAGTCCATTTAAGCTCATGCCTACTGCTTCAGTGACTCCATCCAGCCACCTGGTTCTCTGTTGTCCCATTCTTCTTTTGCCCTCAATCTTTCCCAGCATTAGGTTCTCCTCCAGTGAGTCCTTCCTTCTCATTAGGTGGCCAAAATATTTGAGTTTCATCTTCAGGATCTGGCCTTCTAAAGAGC
>JANHFM010010346.1:3006-14702 GCA_032468115.1 Grayia smithii | reverse complement strand
CGAACCAGCACTAATTGCAAGCAGCTGAACTTAAGTGGAGACACTTAGCCAGTGCATTAGCAATCTGCGCCACCAAAAGGCGCGGATAGCTGTCTATAGGCAGATAGCTGTCTATACTCTCAATTTGTAGAAAATAAAGTAAATGTTTTAGGCTTGGTACTGTGTCCTATGCAGCATATCATCATATGAAAACATTTCTTAATCTTGGTGGCCAATATCATTTTAAAAATAGATGCAAGACCTGTTATATATTACATACTCATCAAGCTGTTTCTTTTCAGACCAAGCAATGTTATCCAAGTGATCCAGATTGGTGTGATGAGGCATCAGGCTAGAAACTGAGAGACCCTGAGTTCCAATCCCATTTTAAGCATGAAACCAGACTTTGTGCCAGTCATTCTCTGTCAGTCCTAGGAAGCAGGCAATAGCAAACCACTTCTGAAAAACCTTGCCAAGAAAACTGCATGGGCTGGTCCACATAGTCACCAGAAGGCAATACTGACTTGAAGGCACACACACAAAAAATGTTGTGCAAACTTCAGAAAACTTCAAAATACATAATAAGGAATAATGTGATAATTTGGAATAAAAATTTAAGAATTCAGGGGTCAAAGAAAGCACTTTCCCTTGCTAACTTTTTCTGTTTTCTTCTTCTCAAAGTTCTTTTGTACAATTTTCTGAGGCTTGGAAGAAGAAAATAAAATGAATTATTTCATCCATAATTTTTTTGTTTATTTTCTAGAAGTTTCCACTTCTAATACTAGTTTATGTTGTTTAAGAATAACCTTGTTAAACTAATGCTCATTTTTAGTATTCTGTTTTTGTCACCTCTGAATGAAATAATTATTTGTAAGATGGCATTTCCATTCATAATTGCTAAATCTTGCATTAATTAAGTATACTGGCAGATAATTATTCTAGGGAAAAATGTCCATTAAATCAAGGCATAAAGCATCCTGTAGTTTATGCTATGCAACCCAAAAGAACCTTAAACCAGTTCATAAGGCAAATCACTTTATGATTGTATAAACAGAATAAATATTTCATGAAACAAAAGGAAAAACATATGGCTTTTCCTCTCTGACAATGATAAAGGGAGCATTATCTCTTTACTACATTAAAACTTTGGACCTACTTTCGTTTGTGCTGGAAAAGGAGGAGAGAAGCAAATAACAAAAGTGAGCCACAGTTAAATCAACTATCTGACTAGCCTAGAATTTTCAGTCAACATGCCATTAGCAGGACATTCTAGAAATAAATGTCTGGATTACTTAGACTGCAGCAAGTTGAGAAAGGTTGATATAATGCAGTATTTAGGAAGAAAAAGATTTAATAACAAAAAATTCTTTGTAGGTTACAACTTAATTTAGAAAATCCTTCTTCCATCTGTCTGCCCTTCTTTATTTGTCAAGAAGTAATTGTTTTCAAGAAGTCACCTAGAATTAACATTTGTAGAATACATTGATTGGTATTCTGCTACTAAAGTGACCCTGATTTAATCTTGAAAACGTACAGATATAGATGTCTCAATAACGTAAATGGGAATTATAGTGACAATAGAATAATTGTCTTGACTGCAGCCTATTAGCCACTTTATTATTTAGAAATAGAAGATACTTTTGTTGAGAGCATGTATCTCTTCTAATACTATGACACCAAGATGTAAGTGCAAAAAGAAAAAAACATCTACTAAAAATGAAGCTGTATTTCTCATGTGCAAAAAAATATTTTCTTAGATATGCAGCAAACTTCCTAGCGAGCCTTCCAGACTAGTACTTAACATAGCTAACTTGACAGTGGCTCAAATCTATGAAAGACAATTATGTTATGTATTTATGAAGAATGGATTAAAAGTGAAGAGAAAGAATTTGGTGACTGAATAAATAGTGCTGCATACTATGTATATTAGAATACGAGCATCCTCTGTGTGGCATTAATGACACATCAAAGTAAAGGCACTTTGCAAATTTAAAGACAACACTGATAGTGTACTAGTTTTTCTATTGTCAAATTTGTTTGATCTGTAAAATTAATGCTTCCAGTGATAGAACAAATAAAGGTTACATTTGGGGGGGGGAGGAGAAATCTCCATTGTATTTATCTTTAGCAGCATAGAAATCTGCCTTGTGTTAGCTCAGACTTCTTGTTCATTTGCTGTGCCCATTAACTTTCTCATTTCTGTATTGGCAAATATGGTTCCTCAAGGACTTGGAGTGAAACCTTCTCTTGTCATCTGTTTTTTTTTTTAATGCGTATGTCAAGAATCAATTATAGGATCTTCAGGTAAGAAGAAAGGATAGGCATATCAGAACTTTCTGTTGGAACAATTTGCAGGATTCTCAAAAAATGGATCTACTGAGTTATAAACAAACAGGTTTGAATGGCATCTGTCGTCTTCTAGGTAAAATCTAAACAAAAATATCCTATTCATTTATGAGAAATGAATTTGCAAAATAATATATATCTGTGTTTCAGAAAACACTTCCTCCTTCCTTCCTTCCTTCCTTCCTTCCTTCCTTCCTTCCTTCCTTCCTTCCTTCCTTCCTTCCTTCCTCAGTTAGAAAAAATGAAATACAACCAATACAATTAAAGTCACTTCCTTCTACTAGGAACCTTTCTAGAATAAATAAATTTTTAAATATCACAACTTACTAAAGTATATTCTGATACACTGTTATACAAATAAGAACAAATTTATCCCAAAATTGGAAAAGAGATATTTTGCTGTCAATATCAGACTGAGAAACCATACTTACACAATTGCAAAATTAACATTATATATCAAGAAGACATGTATGCCCAATTTTAAATAAGAATGCACTCAGAATATAGTTTTTAAGAGTTGTACAACAATGCAGATGTTTGAAATCAGGAATGTCCCTGAAGATCCTGGAACTGTTTCAAGAATATCCTCATGTACAGTGCATCTTAACATTAAAGTAGGTCGTCATTCAATCAGGGTATGGAGAATGCTACCTGTAATTGTGCAAATGCTTGCAAGTCCAGCAATAGCTGGGATCCTACTCCCAAAATGTGAAAGTGCTTCTTCTGGGAAATCTAGACCAAGCTTTATCTCAATCACAGAATACAGATTTTTCTTTGTCAAAATTCATTTAATATCTTATTCAGTCCATTATTAAGTTAGTTTTTCATTGGATTTTTTTTCTTGGAGTTATTACGTTATTAGTAGGACTGAATGTAATCAATATATTGACATAGCTCAACTCCAAAGTTCTATGTGACTTCCTTCAGTGATTTGAGGTACAAATTAAAAAGCATAGGAGAAAAGAGACAACCTAAGTGATGGACAGTAATCCCCAGCATACAATTCAGAAACTACTGTCAAAGAATACCCCAAAATCCCATGTTACCACATATAACAAAGTAGTACAGAATAATACCACATTGATAGTAATAAAATCTACTGAGAGGTCAGAGTGATGCAATTTTGTTATGAGAACAAATTTTCCATTGTCTATTTTAGGTAACACCAGTTTTTCACATTAATTTTAGGACGATATCTGGTAGTCAATCTGTCTGACTCTCTTTCCATCGACATGCAAATCTGTTTCCCATTATTATCCATTTTGTGGTTCCTATGTAGCCTGGGCTTTGTTATTCATAGCAGCTATCTTAGTAATATAATATAGTAATATTCTCAACCTTATTCCAATCTTCTTACAGCCATTTCATAAACTCTTCCCTCATTTCTCAATTTGTACGCTAAAATGGATTTTACAGATTATGGCTCTCTATATAGGTAGTATTTCTGAATTGCCATATTACATATAAATGAATCAAAATTCACAAAAATCCACTGAAGACCATGAGAAAATACTAATTAGTGTTGCAATTCAATAATAAGACTTATCCACTCATTGTTGAATCATACCTGTTTGACTGCCTAAGATTTTTGAGATAAATGCTTAACCTACTTTTGATTTAAAGAAAAATGAGTAAAGGAGACAACTTGCTAATTGTCAAAAAGCTTGTCAGCAGTCTATTTCTCTAATTCTATTTTCCCCAGGGGTGGTATTTCAATTTTGAAATTCATGGCCCATGAAGTGCTATTTCCTAGAGGATTTATTCTAGACATATCAAATCAGGTTAATGGCACACAAGAACACATTAACACATGTACATTCATATTGTCATTGGTGACACTGAAGTGTCGGTAGGCTTTCTTAAAGATATGTTAATGGGCATGATTTTGAGTAGAGATAAGAATAAATAAATTTTCTGCATATGAAGATATAGGTCCATCAGAAACTGGGTCCTGTAGTTTTTATGCTTAAATAAAGGTTTTTCATATCAAATTAAAATATCATAAATGTTTATATGCTATTGTGGTATATTTTAGAGCCAAATCAATGCATACAATTTTTAAATTGCAAATAGAAAATTGCAGAAATATGTCAAAGGGAAAGTGGGTATTTTTTCCATTCTCCTTTTTAGAGTTTTGATAATAAATTTCCTTTGAAAAGATTAGTAAAATGTATTGATTATCTAGAAAATGGAAGCTATTGTTCATTGCTAAAGGAAGAGTTGAATTTATGTTTTACCATATCTTCTGTAAAAGAAGTCAGAGATTACATTTTTCTTTTATGTTTTTCTTTCTTTTTATCATTTTTATTTTTTCCAATTCTGTCTCTTATCCCTTTCTTTTCTATTTTTTCCTCTTTCACTGTTTGTTTTAGTTACTTTTTTATCTTTATGTTTTATAAAAAAGTTAAACCTATATTAAAAACAAAATATAAATATTTAGTATTAACGTATTAAAGTATTAGGATTATGGCTTGATGCCATAAGGGGACTTTGCCCCCTTTAAAAAAAGCATCAGAGAGATTTATGAGGGAAAAATGGGGAAGGGTTCCTTTCTGGATCTAGATACTTCCATAGTTGAGTGTGAGCTTCTACGGATTAGCTATGATTCATATTGCCCATTAATGTTGCAGGATCAAGATTACTGGAAGGAAGCCAATCCATGACTTCTGCCTGGCATTATTCTTGCATAGGATAATCAAACTATTATGGTATTATTCTTGGATAATAATCAAGCTATCAGAATATAGATTTCTCCCCTGTGATCTCAGGTAATCCATCCAAGTGATCTCGGCTAATGCCATGCAATGCAGGAAGGAATCATTCTCGTTCATTAAGGGACCCTCAGATTCCATGAAGTAAGGCTTCGTAAGATAAGGATATATGAACGAGTCTAGTTTCAATTCAAATTTCTGAATCAATTGGAAAAGATATGTTTATTTAATTCAGAAATTCAAATGAAATCAATTGATACTGATTTTTGAATTAAAGGGATATGTGAACATTCAAGCACTTTAAATCTTACCTGAAATTTTCAAGTTGATTCAATGACACAATGACACATGATTCAGTTTAATACTCTGAACAACTTAGGTTTCATTCAGAAATTCATAATCATTACATTGATAGAAACCTACTTCAATTATATCAATTGAATATTTGCCTAATTCTATGAAAAGCTGTATCAATAACAAACATTTTTAAAGCTCATTTCAGTCATTATAAAGTTTGTATTGATGATTGTAATTTCATAATTGTCCATATATTTTTAAACTGTTCATTTATAGTACATTCTGTTTGTAAGTTAACAGTCAACAGTCCAAGTCAAATAGGATCATTTATTCCTATTTATATATATTCAATATCTTATTGAATAGTTGGCATATTATCAAAAACCTCAACCAGTCAATAAACTATCACACAGTACTTTAACTTTTTTAACTTTAAGTTTATAAAACTTTGTCATTTGGAATGTATACTAATCAGTATACATTAAAATGAAATGAAATGAAATCTGTCAAGCTCTCAAAGGGTCACCACTTCCAATATACACTACATAACCATGATAGAATAAATAAATAAATTATGCATATACCCACATATATGATACAGAAACAACACAATCTAGTTCAGATGTGCATGTATATGGTGAGAAAAATGAACCCTGCAAATTTCCCTACAAATGGCATAAGGAACAATGCTGTTACAGAATCTAATAGTCCTGATAGAAATACTTTGAAACCTCCTCCCAGAGGGAAGCAACAGAAACAGACTGTGAAGTGGGTGTGTGGGGTCTCTAACATGCTTTGAGCTCTAAGCACATAGCTCTTATAAGCAGTATCCTGAATAACAGGAAGCATGCTTTCTATAATCTTCTCGGCTGTCTTTAACACTCTCTGTATGGACTTTCTATCTGAGGCACTGCTGCTACCAAACCAAACAATAATGCAATTTGTTAAAATACTTTCAGTTGTGCCTCTGTAAAAAATAGCCAGGACAGAAGGAGAAAGATATGCTTTCCTCATCTGATGCAAGAAATGCAGACAAAGTAATGCAATAATTGACTCAAATTTACATGTTAAATGCTGTTGGATTAGATTAGATAAAGTGCCTACTTTGTTCATGTTGTGTTGCCAAAGTAGAGAATGGATGGCAATAGAAAGTTTGTTAGCAAAATATGAATGTAAAACTTGTGTTTTCAAGTTTTAATTTTTTTTTAAAACTGCAATTTTTAAAAAAGATTCTTAGATAAAGTAAACAAATAACAAAGACCCTTTAAAAAAATATGGACGATTATTAAATTACAGTCATCAATACAGATTTTATCTGTGATGACTGAAATTGCAAAGCATTATTTTACCTGCGGCATTATTTCTTGAAATACTGCAGAGACCCAGACAGGCCCATGTTCATTTTCAGAAAATAAAAATGGTGTGCTGCTGAAGCCAAGAGCTTTATTTAAAACCACCTGCCTGACACAAAAATACAAAGGAAAGCTGTACCTTGAGGCTACATAAAATGACAGGAACAACTTCACCAGTTTACCTGCTGGTAAATGAATGTCTTGCTCGTAATGTGTCTACCATTCTAGCTATTACGTGAAATCACCCATGGTATAGTCTCAGAAGTCCTGAAGTGCCTTCTACCATATAACCATCACTGTTCAAAGTTATTTATAGATTTATTTCCCAGAATGCCATCCACTCGGATGCTGTAATTTCTTCCCTGTAATTATTTAGCACAGTATTCCAATTTCAGTCTTTCTTGGACTGGTAAAGATGTCCTTGAACTCAGCTGGATTTCTGGTAATTCTATAGACATATCCATACAGCTTTCTTATCAATGGTATGCAAATGGTTGGAGACTGAATTCAAGTCGTGTCATAGCCATGAAAGCCATCTGGGTGACTTTTGGACTTTTGTTGTTGTGGGGAAATAGGAAGAGAAAGGTGTGTTGGATATGTTTTCTACCTTGAGTTATTTGTAAAAATAATAAAGGCGGAATAAAAATAAATAAAACTCAGCAAACAGAATACAGATTTAGTTGTTACTATTAAAATGAAACAGAAGAATAATTTCTTATCTGCAGAGTTGATTTTCTAGATCCTTGTGTGGATAAAACGTGCCTTGCTTATCAAGTCATTGACAGAATTACTAGCTGTCGATCAGGGAATTTTAATCAGTTTGCTAAGGATTCAAGATGCTATTCTGACATAATCATCTTTTTTAAAAAAGTCCAATTATGCGTATTTCTGCATAATCCTGCACAGTGTTTAGCATATTGATTGCTGTGTTATAATGATCTAAGTCTATATTTTTTAATTTGGAGGAGGGGTGAGATTTGCATGAAATTGCATGAATATATTCCATAGTAAATTTAAATTTAAAACAGCTGGTGAACTCATAAGAGCTGCTTTTCAATCTCTTGAGTTACAAGTGGAAAGCAAATGAGGATTAAAATGAGGTGTATTTGTGAATGACAATACCAAAGTTTTGACTCCTGCATAAGAGGGCTGAATTTTTTTTATAAACTATAGTTCGTTCTTACCTTTTTTCTTAAGATTGCCAGACGACTGCGTTTATTGCATTTGTTATTTTAGGTTCAAAGTCTGTCAAACTGCTTTTGTTTTAGAAACAGATAGTTTATGTTTTGTTGAAATCTTCATTGTGATTCCTGGCAATGGTCACTCATGCCTTAATCACCACCTAGATTATTATAACATCTCTTAAGTGGAGCAGGCTGTTTATGGAGAAAATTCAGAAGTTATAGCGGGTACAGAACAGCCATATAGCAGCCACTGTTGATGGTCAGCCATAGCATTGCAATGAAACACAATTCTAAAATTGCTGCCTTGGTTAGCTGGTCGGTGTTCACCAGCAAATCAGTAACAATACTGAATATCTTAGTAATGAAACACAATCACAAACAACATATCAATATAAAGATAATAGCACAACAATAATGGAAGCCAAATGACAAACAGACATGTATGCGTAGTCATTTCTAAAGTTCAAATGCCTCCTGAAAAAAAAATGTAATATTTGAGGTCCTGAATTTAAGAAGGTTAAGGCCTAATTGCATGCCTGAAGACTCTGTTGTGGAAGGAAGGCAGAAGAGGAAAGAGGAGAGAGGGGAGGAGAGGAAACGGCAAGAGCAGGAAAGAAGGAAAGGAAAGGAAAGAAGGAAAGGAAAGGAAAGAAGGAAAGGAAAAGGAAAGGAAAGGAAAGGAAAGGAAAGGAAAGGAAAGGAAAGGAAAGGAGGAAGCTTTTGAGATGTAGTTACCATATGTTTCCGGTACTTTAAAAATAAATAAAGATAATCTATGATATTCCAAAAGTAGAAAAGGAGATCAGAACGTTTTTGTACTTGACAAAAATAGCTAAATACAAGGCTCTTAACTTGAATCTGGGACCTAAATTACTGAAAAATGTATACAGCAGGCTAGAAACCAGGAGACTGTGAGATGATGTTCTGCCTTAGGCATGAAAGCTGGCTGGGTGACTTTGGGCCAAAGTCTCTCAATTTACAATATCAGGCTGTGGTGACAAGTCACACAGTCACTTCCTGCAACCAATGGATCAACACTCAGTTGATCTGAAAAAAGCAGACCTTCCAGTCATGTGAAAATGCTAGGAAGAAAAAAAAATTGTTTAAAAAGAGACTTAAAATTCTACAAAGTAAAGGTTTGAAGTAGCATCTTGACTTAGAAGTAGTATTTCTTGAAAGAAAAATACCCCAAGCTAGCTATAGCTATTTCTCCCAGTCCTGATTATTTTAATATTTTTAATTATTTTAATTTTTAAAAAATCCAATATGAAGATAAACCCCAAGAATTTATTTAACCAATTTATATAAAGAATTAAAGATGTAATTTATACTAATTTACCTGACAGTAAACCCATTAAACTCATCAAGATTTCTGAAAATAAATACTTCTTAATATGCTGTAAAATATAAATCAATTTAAAAACTGCATTTTGGGGATACTTAAGCTTTAAGTTGTAAGTAAATACTATAAATGCGTTCAGTGTATTCCCATCTGCACAATTTACCATTAAGTCTTCGGTTAAATTCAGTGTTAATAAAGATTTTTTATTGTTATCTATAAAATGTTTTCTATTAGCTCTCATTGTTTTTTTTTCCTGGGTCATAAGCATGGCAATTTAGAAAGAAAAATTGAAATGATTTTTCTTTCAATTAACTTTTCTTTTTATTTAACCAATTAAATTATTAATCAAGATGGTTTAAGAATGCAGTGAGCTTTAGTTCTGAGACCAAAAGGAGATTTTTTTAAGCATATAGTTATTTTTTGACAAATAGAAAGAACAGCGGTGGGACTAAAAAAATGACCTAAATTTCTCAAGTGCTTGTTTTAAGAGCAACTAATCATGAGCAACTTGCTCAACTGGAAAGACTTTTCACTGTCACCTTAGGTTGTGTTCCATGTACTGAAGTAAAGAAATAGCCATGGAAGTGCTGAATAAATAATTGCACAACTGAGTCTACTCGGCATTCAAGAATCACAGAGAATGTTTGCTCCAGAGATTTCAAGGAAGGCATGCTATACAACATTTAGTAAAGGTAATGGTTCCCCTCACACATATGTGCTAGTCGTTCCCGAATCTAGGGGGTGGTGTTCATCTCTGTTTCAAAGTCGAAGAGCCAGTGCTGTCTGAAGACGTCTCCATGGTCATGTGGCCGGCATGACTCAAGGTAGGCCCTCGATAGAGTGGAGGGCCAGGCCTGCGAGAGGGGGGAGTCTCGCAGCGCAAAAAGTTCGGCAGCCCTATACAGCTGAGTCCTGTCCAATATCCGGGTGTGTGTGTGTGTAGATGGGTAAAAACAGGCAGGAAATCCAGATGTTAAGTCCAGGGGCAAAATGCAGGAATCAGTCGGTATGGAAAGAGGGGGAGAAACACCCCAACGGCCATCTTCTCATGATGACCGGTCAGAAAGTAGTATCCTCCCAACGGCCGTCCTCTCACAGCGGCCAGTCAGGGGGGAAGACTGTGGGGTAGTTGGAGTCCCCCTCATAGCTGAGGCGATGGAGATAACCAGCCTCCACTGTTCCAGCCCGAACATAGTCCTGTCCATATAGTCCAGCATTGCGGAGAAGATGGTTTACAGCAGCGAAGAGGAAGGGGGAAAGGCAGTGTGGTTGTTTGGGGGAGGTGTACCAAGAAGGCATCAGGCAGGTCGCAGTTCGATCCAATTTGATCCAAGAGTGGTAAGTAGCGCCATAGACACAAGGAAGTATGGCAAGAGGGGGAAAGATGATGAAACATCCCCTCAAACCATACCCTCCCATCCAGATCTCTCCAGGCAAGCTCAGTCACCTTAGCCCCCCCCAAGATGTATTTTGGGGGGCCTCCAGGTCTTCTTGGGCAGCTGGCATCCAAACTCCTCCAACCAGCGCCCCGCAAGTCCCCAGCATCCAGGATTGCGGCCAATGTCAACCGATGCCCTCCAGATGATCCCATCACTGCCAACGCCGCCAGAGTCAGCCCAGGCCACCAGCCGCCACCTCCATCACCGTCCTCCACCCACTCACCACTGCCAGCACCAGCTTCACCACGCCGCCGTCATCGCCACCGTCAAGACGATGCCGGATGGCTCCAGCCAGCTCCAGGGTTCTCCCGGCCTCTCCAGGGGTCCCCCAAGGTCCACCGGGCCGAACCGCCATCGCCGCTGATGGCCAGGACCGCCTCCCAGCTGATACCAAGCCAGCAGGGCAAGCGGGGGCTGCAGCAAAAGACATGGCCGCGGAGGCCCAGGCTGACACCGCCCCCTCAGTGGCGATCCCATCCCTGAGTCACCGCCAGCCCAGGGTAGGTCGTCCGGAGCTCTAAGGAGCTCAAACTGAATGTTGTATAGGTGGCACCTCCCACCAGCAAGATTAGCAAAAATGTTCCCAGATTTATCAGATTTGTATTGGAAATGTGAAAATGCCAGGGGTACATATTTTCATCAATGGTGGACCTGCATAGTGGCCAAAAATTACTGGAAAAAAATCAGCAGATAGATTACAGAAATTCTGGATGTGAACCTCCAGTGGAAATCGGAAATATTTCTTCTGGGCATACACCTAGAGGGCATAAGCAAACAAAAATGGTACATTATTTTACATATAATAGTGGCTGCAAGGATAACATTCGCCCAGAAATGGAAGGGAAGGGATGTACCAACGGATGACCAAATAATAAACAAAATTTTAAACTCTGTGGAGGCAGACAGAATGTCTCTTTTTATTAAAGGATAAAGAAGATTCGGATTTCTATCAAAGTTGGGAGTTATGGTACAAATGGTTAAATGTAAGAATAAAAGAAAAATGAGGGCATAAATGTAAGAAAATATGATATATATTTATACTTATA
>JANHFM010010345.1:22751-33608 GCA_032468115.1 Grayia smithii | reverse complement strand
TTTTGAGCACATGTACTAAAAATAACCCCCCCCCAAAAATCAGCCCTCCCCGAAAATATTTAAATGCGCAGCCGGTCCCTGCCATTTCCTCTGGTTAGGGTTAGGAAGACAGAGCTGGAAATCAGGTAAGATGGCAAGAGGGGCTCCATCTTGCTCCATGTGCCCAATGTAATAAGACATTCCTGAAAATAAGGCCAAACATTCATTTCGGGGTTCAAAAAAATATAAGACAGGGTTTTATTTTTGGGTAAATATGGTAGGTAGTCCACTGTTTCTTCAGCTTATTATTAATTATTATTATTCATGCATATTATTATCATCTATGTGACTTAGCTAGGTTACTGCTGGATCATTGCAGAGAAAAAATATGACCTTGACAGACACATATATAACATTTTTCTGTTTCAGGGTAGTTTATCCTTTGATATTGTTATTTTTTTTTCTTCTACAGTTACTACTATTGTTACAGTAAATCTTCATTTTAAGGAGTTTACTGGACAAACTGAGCTGCAATGGACAAAATCTGTCTATACTACCATTCTATCCATGTATAAAATCCCATACACCTTTACACTTACAGAAAATGTATAAAATATATAAAAGACATGTAAAATGTATTCAGGTTTAATAAGATTTTTTTGTTTTGTTTTATGGACATTTTTCCCCATTGGTCTGTTAAATCAAAAGCTTACTGTGTTATTGTAATAATTATTAGGGAAATTTGAAATTAAATGTAATTAACAATTGCTTTTTAGGTGAAGAAAACAAGCTGACACTTCTTGAGCTTGGAGCATTAGAACCTTTATTTAAATTAGTTACACATGAAGATCCCACTGTTCGCAGAAATGCTACCATGGTAGTCGGAATCATGGCATCTCATAGTAAGAGTTCCCTTTAGAAACATGGACAGTATTATGTATTGTGAAACTGTTAACACATATTAAACCAATGTAAACTATGAAATTGTTGTAGGTCTAATGTTCCTGCTAAGCAACACTAAAAATGGTTAACTGAGTTTAACAAAGTTAACTTTGTTAACTTTGAAACTTATGTTAACTTTGAAATACATGTTCTATTATAATAATGGAATAACCTTTGTTCTTGAAAAAGAAAAAATGTAAAGAAGGTATGTGGAGAGAACAAAAGTGTACAAAACTGAGGAATTTACTATCAAGTAAGTTGAGTGTGCAACTTCTTCAGCATAAGCAACCCTGGCCTTTAGGAGCCCTGTTACGAGCTTCATTCCAAGAAGTGGGCATAGCCAAGTTGAGAAAGTAGGCGAGAGCAGGGTAAAAACTGAACTTTATTTGGTGCAAGGTTTAATTTAATTACAATTGAAAGTAATAAGTTGCTTATTTCCTTGTATTTATTAATGTTGTAAAAAGCTAGCGACAATATTTGACAATCTGTCAAAATAGTCAAGCTTCCAGGACATAAGTGGCACCAAACTGCAATCAGACAAAGAAGTTTGCTAATCAGGAATAGATCTTCATCCCAAATTGAGGTTTACCAAGTTGAGATTTTACATGAGGGTATCACATTTATGTCCATGTACAAATATGTGGCAGAGGCAGGAGAACAGCAGGAAGTGTACACATAGTGAGAACATACAAAAGCGTTATATTGGTTTTAAAATATGATTTGATGAAAAATATGGATTTTCAATATATTGAATTTTTGACAAGTATTTCATAACTTGTGAAATTATTACTGAAACTAAAGCACTGTAAGATTAAGAGTGCTATTATAAATAGGATGATATCTTGTGAACAAAACTGCATTGATTATTTTTAAATAAATGTATAAGCCATTCAAATTGCTGTTTAAAGGGGCATCAGTAAAGTTTGCCAAAATTAGTCATTGACCTTCATTCTTTGATGAAATATTATTATTTGTCTCATGTTTGGCAAACAAAAGATACATAATTTTATTTTGGAAATTGTTCGCTTTTCAGTTTTACTGATTTCATGAAATACATTTTTTCCTGTCAACTGTAAATAAAACATAATCTATTTTTGTTGTTCTTCCAGACCATTTTTTAAATATTGCATCTTCTCTACAAGATGAAACAATAGTATTATGTCTGCATTATTAGTCATGACAGCATACTGTATTCCTTCAATTAACAGAATATATTGCTTTATGTCCTTCATTATAGATGATGTGAAGAAATCACTACGGCAGCTTGATGTCACAAGTGCATTCATAGCTCGTCTGGCACCAGAAGGTAACTTGAGCATATCTTTGATAAATTCTTGCTTCTCTTATTTTCTGGGAAGGTGAAAAAATTCTACATAGTAGCAGCTTCAGCTATATGTTTGATGCCCCTCTTATGCCACAACACACATTAAAAAACATAGGGTTTCAATCACATAGTCTCAGTCCTTCAAGATAGTTCAGACAAGAAGCACAAGTCACTTATTGTATATACAACTAAAATTCTTGTGCCTGTAATCTTTAACTGGATAAAACAGTACATCATATGGCAATTATTTTTGAATCAAGATACCCCAAATGGGCTAACCTACAGAATGCATCCAAAACTAGGATTTATGACACCTGTGGGATTGAAATTCAAGAAATTTGTGGTAACGTAACTTCTATGTTACTACAATATTGTGCCACCGGCCAGATTTTCGGTAGGTCAGTTCTGTCTTAGCCCTCTGAAGACCAGGTAGATTGCCCATGCTCTCCGCATCTAGAGATCAAGTAGATCAGTCCTGCCTTAAAGGAAGGGTGGACCAGTCCCACCACAGGCAATTTGGCAGGAAGTCAGAAATTGCAATCATTCCCTTTTTTGCACTTGGCCATTTTTAAAAAAGTTTTTGGATTTTTATTTTTAGAATATACATCAACATGAATACATGAACAGTGTGGCATCTGGGTATCATTCATTTTGGGATAAATGTCAATAATAATATTAATGGTATCTGTTACATTAACCAAATTTATGAAATCCTAGTATTAATATACATATTTGTTTTAAAGTAGTCATTCAATATTTCAGTGTTACATTTTAATGCCAATCACAATATTATTTGAGTTTACATAGTACTGCCCTCTTTCATCCTCTAATCTTTCCCTCTAGTTATTGCTTTTATTCTATTGTATGAAAATTTATTCTATTGTATATGTGCTAATATTCCCCCTATTTCTTATTTCTGCCTCTATTCTGGCTTCTAGTCAGGCCACCATTACTAATCCTAGTATTAATATACTTGTTTATATTAAGATTATAGTCCTTTATTATTTAATTATTCAATGTTTCAATGCGCCATTCTAGTGCCAAACCATATTATTTAAACATACTTAATAATACCATCTTTCAACCTCTAATCTTTCCATCTAGCTATTACTTTATACAAGAGTGTGTATTCTTATTTCTACCTCTATTCTAGTTTTTAATCGGGCCATCATTATATTAAAAAAAAAGAAAGAGAAAAAAAATATATTTCCTTACTATCCATCATCTCTTGCCCACTTTAATACTTCAATTCTTATTCATTTTTTACCTTGCCTCCCATACTCCTTTCTTAGATCCTTGTTTCTAGTTACATATATATCTTCACTATTCAGTCTTAAACATTTCTCCCATTACTATCCTTCTATGCTGCCAGGCCTTCAAAGTATCTACCCAGGCCCCTATCTCCCTTTCAAAAGTATCTTCCTGCTTATCCAATTCTATTTTTAAATCTCTTAAAGTACTTTCCCCTTGGTTTATTTCATCACTCATTATTATCTTTATTATCTTCTCCTTCTCATCTTCTTGCTTTATTTGCTGATTTGTCTGTTCAATCTTTGGTCTTCATTCATTATCAGTTGCAGAGTGTTTTCTGTTTTCCCATTTTTACCCTGCAATAAGTTCTTTATCTCCTTGTAATTCTTTGTCATAGTGTTCTTAATGCTTTGGAACATCAACGCCATTTCTTTTGAAATTTCATTTTTCCCCGATGGAGCATCTTGCCTTATTTTAGTAAGTCCTGCTCTTACAATAGTCCAAAAACAATGCATTCCAGCCTAATGTTGCTCTTCAGAAAGTACAATGCTTGTAGTTCTTTATATTCCAGGATTATTCAATCAGTTCCATTTAGATAGTTCAGCAAGCTTTCCAAAAATCAGAAGTCACTTAACTTTGCGTAAGAGTCTTCCTTATTCCCACAGTTGAATCTCCAGTAATCTAACTTCGATAATTATAGAACAGTGGGTATCACCACACTCCTCCAGATGAGTATTGTTTATTTCTCTTATCAGAAACTTTCCCAGGCTTGTAGGGATGTGGTATATTTTCCATTCATCAGTAGGTGGCACCCTCAGCTTAGGTTTCAGCATTGTTTCAAATGTTTCAAATTTAATCCAATTTTAATTCAATTTGTAGAAGCAAAGTCAATTATTCAAGTAGATAGTTCCAGCATTTTAAGATGTCTTTCCAAAACAATGCCTACCAGTTTGAAAGTCTAATTTTCTATGTTTTAAAAAATCTTTAGCTCTTCTTCTCTTAGTTCCCTTCTTTTGAATCTAAAATTTTTCTTTGTGTAATTGTTCGCTTCTTTAACGAACAGTTCTAAGAGTCTCTTTTCCTGGATTTTCTTATTTTTCCCCCTTTTAAAGTTGGGGATCTAAATAAAAAAGGAATTTTCTCACCTAGCTCCAGTCACTGTCCATCTACACCACTCCTGCAGTTTCTTTGTTGCCATGGCTGTCCCAGCTTTATGGCAGCCATGATGGCTGCCTCTTCTTGTCATGGATGAGAGGGAAGAAGCCCTGGGTCAAGCAGGAGAGTTGCAGCTCTCCGCAACCTGCAGGGCGCCCCTCTTTTCTTCACCACTCTTACAGGGTGGCTTTAGCTCCTTTCAGAGCTCTCCAATGGGGAGAACTCGGTGTGGGAGCACAGAGATCTGCTCCTCATGTCTGATCTCGCTGAGACATCATCCAGAAGTCTCAGTCATTCTGTTTTCTCTATTTAAATAAATATTTCTGAAACAATGATCCAATAAGTTGTTTAGTGAGTATTGACATTACTTTTATTGTAAGTTTGCAATAACAAAACCTTGCAAATCTGAAAGTACTTTTCTCCTTCTTTACTTTTAATTTCCAGAAAATTAGGAATGATCTCTTTTGAGATAATTCCCCATATTTGTTTTCCTTCTGTGGACTGAGATACATTTTGCATGACGTCTTTCCTCCTGTCTCCCAAGGCCAGTTCCACATATTCATGATCATGACTTTACTTTGCAAGTTATTTTTTGGTTTCTCAATTTCTGTTCCTGCAATTGAAAGACTATCAGCAACTTACCTAAAATAAAATCAACATAACGTACATCATATAAGAGTCTATAAAAATAATTACCATTGAGCATAAAAATACAGAAATGAAAATAGAAACTTTCCGTTCCCATTTGGCAACAATTATACTATTTTGGATAATTTAAATAAATATATGCTCCCATTTATTTTTAAAATCTTGAAAATAATTAATTACAATCTGGTTTTAATTGAGTATATCAACATTTTGCTTATAAAATGTGCATATTTGTTATTTGATAATGTTTGATCATTGTCATTTTTAAATATTTTGTAGAAGATGTTGTCATCCATGAGTTTGCTAGCCTTTGTCTTGTACATATGTCAGTTGATTATAACAGTAAAGTACAAATATTTGAGCAAGGTGGACTAGAGCCTCTTATCCGACTGCTAGGAAGTCCTGATCCTGATGTTAAGAAGAATTGTGTGGAATGCATCTATAATCTAGTGCAGGTGATGATTTCTTTCCATTTTTCATTAGAAAGTAATGTTTTCTTCTATAAAAGAATCTGATATTAGATGCTGATTTGTGTTTAATCCACATTTTATTTACACAACTTTTCCTGCCATCTTATTTTCAAATGCATTCTCCTCCTCATATCTCCTCATATTGACATGAGGTGGTTTGCTTGATGAATTCCCCCTGCCAGTTAACACAACTGATGTCATTATTTTAATCCATAAGACTGCCGATCATGTTAGTTAGGAGGAAAATAAAAGGGCTTAGAAGAAACATTGAGAAACATTCATGTTTTTGTTTTCTATTCTTGGTAAAATATGATTAATGCTATCACTTTGCCCACAGATCTGAATTTGCTCACAAATGTTTTACTGCTTTCAGTTGGCAAGAGCTGGATGTCAGATGTCTCTTGAATGAATTAGGATGATTTACTAAATAGCAAGTCTTATTGATTCTGATTAAATTTGTTAATTAAATGTGTTTGCTATAGGTCGGAACATGCTCCATTTAAATGCCTATAAAAGAAATAATTTCCAATAGAAGAATGCATAAAACCTATTGTCTCTTCATTGTCTGGAACAATGTTTAAGTTCTATAAAAAGTTATAAAAATGTCCATTTATGATGATTTGGAATAAGAAGTATTATTTTTGCACTATTCTTGCCTAACGCATAATGATTTTGCACCTTTTAAACTCTTAGTAAATGATTTTGACAGCTTCTTTTCAGAAGGGGGGAAGGTTATTGTAATTGGTTACTTTCACAATCAGTGTTAATGTCACCATATGCTGGTTAGCAAAAGAATAGTAAATTGGTAGAAGAGCTCTTTTCAAAGTCTAATAACCCAATCTACAATCCAGTGAAGCTGAAACAGTGGGACTTAAGTTACTTTAGCTCTCCTGATTTAAATGGTACCAAATTGGCTTAAATCCAAGTGCTCCAATTGAACAGGGTTGTGGACCAAGTTATAAGTGAATCAACTCTGTAATGAATTCAATTCACAGTTCAATCTTTTCTAGGGCACCAGAGCATGTCTTTATTCTGAATCACATTTTGCTGTTTCCATTCTTTGGCTATCTATCCTTATTGTAAGGTATATCAGGACAACTGCACCTGGTGCTTGTTTAAACTGATAAGTGAAATTGTATAGAAAAATGCACAGAAAAAAATGTTTTTAAAACTTATAGTAGTAGATACTAACTAGTAACTTTTACTATTTTAATGTTGCACAATGAAAAAAAGTTAAAAGTTTATAGCAAGGCAGTTTAAAAACATCTTATTTAAAAATCAAGAAAGCACAGATATGAAAATACATACAAATATGAAATGGTCAAACTGCATTTCTTTTATTCCTCTTGTGTCAGTATATTAGAAATTTTCTCTGGTAAAGTTTATCATTTAAAGCTAAACATTTCTGAGTTTTGTATAATATATAATTTGTGATACATGGAACTCAATGCTTGATTTGTTGAAGAAATGTCTTTAAACTCTATTTGAACTAACTTATTCATTTTATATCAGTCATAATTATATTGTGCTTTATATTGTTTTCTTCCCTAATCATATTATTTTTATTTGATATTTAAATATAGGATTTTCAAAGTCGTGTTGCAATACGCGAATTAAATGTAATTCCTCCTTTGTTGGAACTTCTGAAGTCTGACTATCCAGTTATTCAGTTGTTAGCACTCAAAACTTTAGGTGCCATTACCATTGATAGAGAAACAAGAGTGATGCTCAGAGAAAATCAAGGATTAGATCATCTTTTCAAAATACTGGAAACTAAGGTATCCTTGAAGACATTAAAGATATGAATTTTAGTCAATTAATCAATTCAAACTGGAGAAATTGCATGTGAAAAAATGCAGTACTTAATATGAACGTTAGAAAAATTGTTCTCCTACACATGAAGAATTACAATAATTTTGTTAAAAGGGCAGTTTGGAGTTTTTTTCTTGGTTAATTAAAGAAGCCTTTTGAGTTCAATAAGATATTTTATTTCTTTAATCGATTAAAGTAATATTGTCAGCTAAACTAATTATAAATTGAATGAAATAGATGTAAGCAAATTTTCTTCAGATAAAGTGAATGCTTTCTAATTATATGGAATAATATCCTCTTGGTTTCTTCAGGCTAGAGGGAACCTCTAGAATGAACAGTTGCATATATCATTAGATCCATACATTTTGGATATCTTCTCAATGTGAGGATTGTTTAACATAATATTTTATACAATTTTATTTGATTGATTTATATATTATATAAAATCACCATATAATTTATTTGTGAATATATGAGATTCATTAGAATTATATAGGAATGCAGATGTTTTTTTATTCATGTCAGAAGCTTCACAATTAAAATAAGGCATATTATTTGATATAGCATTTAAAATATAAAAGATAAGATTAAAATATGCACAAATTAAAAAGATTTTGCCCAGAAAATATTAATTGCAGGTAAATGTTCATTCTCCAAGCTTGTGGGTTGGACATTTTTTTACCAGGCTAGATAACATCTGCAGTGGAGTTTTGGGGATGTCAGTGTTCTGTTTATAAGGGCTTCAGGTAAGAGTGTGTCAAATGACAGTCTTGACAGGTGTGAGTCATCAGTGAGAGTTTTGTGACAGGTCTTGTGATAGGGAGGTTACATCAGATCAGGGTCATTGGGAGGTGAACTGTTGGTGGGGAGGGTTGCATGGATTGGTTGAGAGTCAGTGCTGTCTCTGGTTAGCTGTGTGGTTGATTTGGATTCTGAGGGGTTCGTAGGCTGGTTGTACATCAATATGTCTGTTGATGGAATTGCTTGTGTAATGTGACAGGCTTCGATGAACCCATGAGTGCGGCGGGTGATAGCGCGACCGATGATTTTTGCTTCAATTGAACTGGTGGTGTTTGCTATCAGTATGGTAGAGATTAAGGATTTGGGATTGTGGCGTGTAACTGTCAGGTGGTGTTTGTGGATCCTGGTTTTTGATAGATGTGATGTTTCTCCCACATAGAATTGGTTGCAATGGCTACAGTTGATTTTGTAGATTATATGGTTTCTTTCACCATTCTGTATCTTGTCTTTGGTTCTGGATAATTCCTGGCAGAGTGTGGCTGTGGATTTGTGGGCTATTGCTATTCCTAGGGGTTGGAGGATTCTGGCTGTCATTTCCAACACCCTTTTTATGTATGGTAGAGTTAATTTTTGCATGATTGTTCGCTGTGTGGTGTGCTGTGGTTTGGTTGCTGTGTGTTGGAATATGAAATTTTTTGGATAGCCGTTACGGAGAAAGACGTCAAGCAGCTGTTTTTCTTATGCTTTTCTTAGTGTTGTGGTGCTGCAGTGAGTCCTGGCCCTTCTGAAGAGAGTTTGGACACAGCTTCTTTTGTATGCAATAGGGTGGTTGCTTGCAAAGCTGAGTATCTGATCCATGTACATGGATTTTCAGAAGACAATGGGTTTCAGTTCTCTGTTGTCTAGTCTCCTTACGTTGATGTCGAGAAATGGGTGTCTACTGTCTCTTTTTTCTTCGCGTGTGAATTTGATTCCAGGGAATATGTTATTGAGTAGGTTGTTTGTTTCTTCAATTTGGGAGCATTTGATGATGATGAAGGTATCGTATACATAGTGTGTCTGGAATTTTGGTTGGAGCTATGGATTCGAGTCATTCTATAACTACTTCTGCTATTATGCCTGATATGGGTGATCCTAATGGGGTACCATGTACTTGCTTATAGATTTCCCCATTGAACTTGAAATATGTGTTGGCATAAATCCAGGAGTTTTATAATGGTTTCTGTGGACATGATGTGTTCTGTAGTGGCACCATCTTCCTGGGTGTGGTGTTTAGTGAATAGGTGGTGTATGCTTTGTTTAGCTAGATGTCAGTCTAGGTCCGTGATGGTGAACTTATATCATAGGTGCCAGAGGTGGCCCACAGCACCATCTCTGTGGGTATGCAAGCCCTCGCCCCAGTTCAGCTCCACCACACGTGCACGTGCCTCCCACCAGCCAGTTGGTCTTCGGTCTTTGCCACACATGTGCGGGAGGTGGGGCATATATGGGGCCCCCTGCATGTACAGGAGTGAAGCCCATGCAGGAGTGGGGTGCATGTGCAGGGGCTGCATGCACATTGCATTTTGGGAGTTCTGGCACACGCGCACACATTCATGCACACATGCACGCACTTTGGCACTCAGTTCAGAAAAGGTTAGCCACCACTGATCTAGGTGAAGAAAGTGGTGATGTCGAAGGATTTCTTCCTTGTTGATCGTGGTGTGTTTGATGCATTGGAGAAATTGTTCTGGTGAGTGGTTTCCTCTGCAAGGTTTTGCTAGTTTGTACATCGATGTCCCAGGTAGAGACACAATTGGGCCTAAGGGGATCCCCTTCTTGTGTATTTTAGGAAGTCCATAGAACCTGGGTGTGAAGGAATCTTGTGGTTGCATATGCTTTTTTTCTAGGTTTTTCTTCTCCCATTTTTCTTAGGGTGTATTTTATTTTGTTCTCCAGATATTTTCTTGGATTATTAATTGTGTTCTGTCATGCTGCCATGAGGTTCTCAAGTGTACACTGAAATGTGCACAAAGTGTTAGGGATATTACTTTTTTTTTTTGAACAAGTTTTATTAAATTTTTCTTTTACATACATATTTTATGAACAGAGTATTAACCAGGTCACATCTTATACAACTTATAACATAGTTATATATTGATTTTTATAATCTATTCCAATCTTCTTTTTTTTCCAAATACAATTTACATATTTCAATTTCTGCCATGATATTCTTTTTCCCTACTTTTTTATCTTATCTTAATATCTTCTTAATACATAATATATAAACAATATCACCATCCACCCTTCAAATCCTAATTTCCTAGCATTACTTCAATTATCTTATTTCTCCATTTATGAAATATATTTCTCAAAATCCCCATCACATTTTTGACTATAAACAATGTACTTCATCTTATTCAATTTTTACATTGAAACCCTTTAACTTGATTGACCTTCCACACCTTATCTTAATCTCTTTTTTTTAATTTAAAAAGTTTTATAACAATTACATTTTAAATCATATAAAAAAAAATCAATCCAAAAAAATTCACT